>JAEQBH010009598.1:0-138733 GCA_016808115.1 Tetrastigma voinierianum | reverse complement strand
ATTTCTCATTCAGGTTTTTTTTTTCTATATTCTTAGTAATTTTATAAATAAAAACTCTTCCTAGGGTTCTTACTATCTTTTTATTTCATTTTATTTTTTCAGTGCAAGACCCACTTGAATAATGAAGATTTCACTCTTGGAACAAGAAATATCATTCAACCCCAATGCATGGAGTTCATATCAGCTTAGCAGGGAAACCAAGCTAAATTAATGGTGCAAGTCACTTCCAATCAAGGCATCAACCCATTAACAATTGCACTTGCAGTAGCTGCAAAGTATACGAAAGCTCGATTCGTCTGCATTCTTCATCAACTTCAAGATTTAGAGAATTCCAGAGCTCAACTTTCTTGCTATGATCTTGAAGATGCGGTTGAGCTTGTGCATGGAAATCCCTGTGAGGTGATCATGGAGTTTAAGAACATTGATTTTGCAGTAATTGGATCAAAATTGAATGTTTTTGAGATTGTTTGAGATTATTGATGTGAATCTAAGAGGTCGATCGTAGTAGTGAGCAATATTCTTGAGAGAGAATTGGAGCTGGTTTTGTGTGAAGCTGGCTAGCAGATATTATAGGAGTTGAATGTGTGCACAAGATCTATTGAGAAGGAATGGAGTTGACAAGAATTGGATTAATGAGTTGTTGTCAGCCTCGTGGAAGAGGTTCACAAGAGACTATGTAATTGGCTTTGAGGATTGAATTATTCATAGAATCAATCCTTCATAACTTGTTGAATAGCAAAGTTTTTTTTTTTTTTTTTTTGATAAAATAATCGTGGAAAGTTTAATTATTTAAAAGCTTAGACAGAAGAAGTGCTTTTGAGATTGAAAATTGTTACTGCCTTAATATATTTAAAATGGCAAGCAAAAGAGTATACAGAATGTTACAATTGAATATACATGTTGTC
This sequence comes from Tetrastigma voinierianum, assembly GCA_016808115.1. NCBI lineage: Eukaryota > Viridiplantae > Streptophyta > Magnoliopsida > Vitales > Vitaceae > Tetrastigma > Tetrastigma voinierianum. Next base: position 137,828 of record JAEQBH010009598.1, on the reverse strand, counting down.
AATGAGATATATAATAGCTCCAAAAGGGTTGAGCTAAATTGTATTGGTATTAGTTTCTTCACAGAAGAATATTCTCTATTACATGAGATGGATATTCTCTATTACATGAGATGAGTTTATGTAAATGAAAATAAATGTCGTTTGTTGGAGGTAGCTAGTCATGTAAATGAAATAAAAAAAAGATTTAAATTTGAGCAAGAAATGAGAAAGGGTTTGAAGATTCAAAGGTAAGGTCTTGCTATTTTTGAAAGAATATTACAACTACCACTGAGATAAATTTAGAGCTTTTTACCATAGTTAACTCCTTTTCTTTTCTTTAAATATAGAATTCTTGAACATTGATGCATTTTATGGTATAGGGACGAATCAAGCTAAAGTAAAAACCTCCATTCATTTATTTTGTTGTTTGAATGTGCATGATTAGGTTAACAAGATAAAAGTAAATTATATAAATCATATAATTTATACAAACCTCCAAATAGCCTTTAGTTCTTAGGTCTAATCAAAAGTAAGGACGGTTGGGGTGGGAGAATTGGGGAACAGCATGAAGGTTTAAAATTATCAAAAGTATTTTAGATCTTTCATCCAAACAGCTTTAAAATTACTAAATGAATATAAAGAAAGGTTATTGGATTAAAACGGAAAAATAATCCCAAATTTGTAAATTTAATATTGTACATTCTCGGTTTTCAGGCTTGACTCAAGTGATAAAAGGGTGAAATAAAAAATGAGAGATTTTAGGCTCTAATCCTTATAAGAACAAAATACTACAATTTTAATTTGCAAAGTGAATAAATATTAAAAAAAACCCTAAGTTACAAAGAAACCCGACCTTTTCTGTTTCATGTTTTCATTTGTGATTATTCATTGCTTCTCGATATGCCATATTATGAACAGTTCCCATATATCCTGGCATAGGCGGTGAAAATGCAATGCCCTAGAAATTACTTGGAATGTCATCTGGGTATTTCCATCAATTAAACTTATTGAGAAGTTAAAAATGAAAGTTTCAGGAATTTAGAATTATATGTATTCCTTAAAACTCCAAAAAAATAATTTTATTTCGACTGTTGCTTCTAATATATAATTTGAGTTATCAATTCTAGGTTTTTATATTCCGTTTTTGGAAATTTCTATTTAGTTAGTAAAGAGACCAATGTCGAACCTAGCTAATGCCTGGGGGCATATGCCATCTACAAAAATTATTTCTCTCATAAAGAGGTGAACTTGAACCCAAAACCTTAATTATGCATTTCCTTAATTTGTAAGATCCTATAACTCTAGACTAGAATTCCATGTTTATCAATTTATGCCCCCTCTAAACTAAATTATCGAGTCTCACCGTAAGAGACCATGTAAGATTTGCACAATATGTTATATTTTGACAACTATGCAAATCCTACATCAGTTGTTGAGTGAGTTTGCTTGTACCTCCTAACCTATAAAAGGGTTTTTCACTCTTTGTAATATTGCGCATCTTTCCCATCTTCTTTAGGGTATTCGTAGTATTACCCAATTGCTTAGGTATTTACTTTTTGGTTCAATTTCTTAGGAAATTGATTTGTGGCCCTAAGTTTGTAATTCTCTTTGATTAGTGGACGTTGTTCGTTGGCACCCGAGGACATAGGTATTTATAGCGAACCTCGTTAAATTATTTGTGTTCTCTTTCTTTTCTACCTTTTTTACTTCTTGTATTATTTGGTGAGTTTACACAACAAGTGGTATCAGAGCTTTAGATTCTTTTATAAGTGTGCTCTGTGGTTGCGGTGTAGCCCTATCTTCCACATTAGAAATTTTCTCTTGAACTATTGATAGTTGAATCTATTCAGGTGAAGTTAAAAGTGTGCTCTGAGGTTGTGGCGTAGCCCGATCTTCCACATCAAAAATATGTTCTTGAACTGCTGATAGTTGAAATCAATTCAAGAGAAGCTCCATTGTCTGGAATATCTGCGGAAGTTCTGTCTAAGAAGCTCAATTGTCTGGAATATCTATGGAAGTTATGTCTAAGAAGATTGGTATTTTTGACATCATTTCGATCAATCCAACTTTTGTCTCGGGAACTTTTGCTTTGTCCAAGGAGACTCGGTCTATGCAACTCGGTGGTGATCGATTCAATCTTTCCTAGGAATTGTCCTAGTAATCGCAGACGCAATTGTGTGGAAAGATGATAGAATCTAGGTAAAAAACAATGATCTCAAATGCAAAAGTAGATGTTGAAAAATTTGATGGCCGAACTAATTTCGACTTATGGCAGAGTGATATGAAGGATGCATTGTATAGGCTAGATTTAGATCTGGTTTTGAAAGAAACAAGACCAGATGATACCAATGAGAGAGAGTGGAAAAAGCTCAACATAAAAACTTGTGGGTTGATTCGTTCTTGTCTAGCCAAAGAGTAGAGGTATATATTTCTATAAGAGATGTTTGTCCATAGTTTATGGAAGGCGCTAGAAAATAAATATATGAAGAAAAGCAATGAGAATTGGTTGTACCTGTTGAAGAGATTATTACGTCTCCAGTTAAAATAAGGTATGAGCATTAGTTCCCATTTTGATGAGTTTAATAAATTAATTGTTGATTTATTAAACTTAGATGAGACCTTCAAAGATGAACAGAAGGCTATTTTATTGATTGGTTTTCTTCTTGATGAGTTGGATCATCTTTGTATTAGCCTTATTCAGCGGAAGGTACTCCTTGTTTTCAAGAAGTTTGTTCTCAGACATTAATTATGAAATTTGGAAGAATATCAAAGAGAACATCGAGATGTCGTGAAGTCAAAGTAAGAAATGGGAAAAAGAGAAAAAGGTGACATTAAAGGGTACACGGGGAAAATATGAGTGTGCATTTTATCATGAGGAGGGGGCATTGGAAGAAAGATTATCCTAAGTTGAAAAAGAAAGATAAGGGCAAGTCTTTGTCTAATGCATGTGCCATTGAGCGTGGGGGTGACTCTAGTGATTTTGTGTTCTGTTTAGTTGGTCATTAAACTATTGCTGGTTTTGATGAATGGATTTTGGATTCGGGTTGTACCTGTCATACATGTTCGCATAAGAAGTGGTTCTTCAAGTTTGAAGAAGTTGATGGTGGAGTTGTTTATATGGGTAGTGGTGATGTTAGCCATATCATTGGGATGGGTTCAATCTGGTTGAGGAATCATGATGGATCAATTAGAATTTTGACAGATGTTCGGTATGTATTGAAGTTGAAAAAGAATCTCATCTCTTTGGAGGCCCTAGAGGCTAAAGGCCTTGTCGTGAGTATTCGAGATGGAGTTCTAAATGTAATTTCATATGCTCTTTTGGTTATGAAAGGCATAAGAAGAAATAACATATATTACTATAATGGAAGTACAATGATTGTATAGTGGCCACTGCTTCGTAATCGATGAAGATTCAGAGATTACTAGTTTATGGTACATGTTTCAAGGCTTCTTGGGTACTGAGTAGTGAGTGTATGCACAAGATCCCGGTAGCGACATGGGAAGGTAGTGAAATGGGTTTTACGGTACTTATTGAAAATCGTAGATGTTGGCTTAATCTTTGAGTGAGGTGATACATGTGATCAGTATGCTTTGTTGATTCAGATTGTGCTGATGAATTGGCTAAACGACAATCAACAACAATTTATGTGTTTACTTTTTCAGGAGCACTAGTAAGTTGGGAAGTCTACGGTTGCTACTGATGTTTGCTATTAGTCTGTGTAGATTATTAATAAGGACCTAATCTTACTAAGATCGAGACCGCTCGAGAATCCTTACGCATTTGTTGACTAAGGTAGTAACAGAGATCAAGTTCAATAATTGTATGGACTTGATCAACATTGCGAAAGATTGATTGCACCGTTGAGTGCATTTGGAGGCGTTGTAGCTTTTGTCAAAGAGAAGTTTCGAGATGGGATTGACATATTCGTCAAGGTGGAGATTTTTTATATTTTGACAACTATGCAAATCCCACATCGGTTGTTGAGTGAATTTGCTTGTACCTTCTAGCCTATAAAAGGGTTTTTCCATCTTTGTAATATTGCACCTCTTCCTCATCTTCTTTATGGTATTTGTAGTATTACCCAATTACTTGAGTATTTACTTTTTGACTCAATTTATTAGGAAATTGATTTTTGGCCCTAAGTTTATAATTTTCTTTTATAAGTGGAAGTTGTTCGTTGGCGCTTGAGGATGTAGATATTTATACCAAACCTCGTTAAATTTTGTGTCATCTCTTTCTTCCCTTCTTTAGTTATTCTACTTGTTGCATTATTTGGTGATTTTACACAACATGAGAGTTTTGAAGATGATAAATTTTAGTTATCCCAATTTTATCTTCTATTATCTTCTTATTTGTGTTCCTTTTTCGGTTTCATTACTTCATAAATCAGTATCAAACCTATGCATACACAAGAAATAGTGCCAAACCTTGGTCCTTTATCATTGGGCAATCCTGATTTATTACTCTGTCAAACTCAAAGAATCCTTAAACATGTCCCACTGAACCAAACCTTGGCTTTTCCCTGTTTGCTTTTATGTATATTTTCAAAAAATAAAAAATGCTATAAATATCAATTCTATTACACCCTTGATGAACAAGAGATTTACATACACAATATGCATGATGGTAAAATATTTAGTAACTAAGACTAGTCGTCTCCATACAGAAGTTGACCAAAGAAGATCAGATTAGCTCACCTTACCTGGCTCTCCTGAGAAGGACAAGTGTTTGCATGACTCATATAGTATAAAGCTTCTCTCTTTATCACGTGCCTCCTACCAACTTCTGTCAAACAACCAATATGGTAATGGTAACCACAAAAAATTTTGTGGTTACCATTACCACAAAATTCTCTACACACGTCCTAGAATCCGAGGACCACAAAAAATTTTCTAGCGAAATCAGTCACATGAAAGTGTTCTCCGGTGGCATGGTCACTACTCTTCCACCAACAAGAAAATATCGGTTCATTCTAGATAATCCAAGATCTTTCTAGATCTTGCTATAGCTGCTTTTCGTGACATCCTAATTGGGTGGAAATATCATGGGCTCTAACTTAAAGCCAATCTTCCAAACTCTATAAATATGGCTTCAACTTCCTCCCAATAGCATAACTTGATTTGGTTTCCCATCTCTTTAATTTCTGGAGTTTCTTTTCTACCCATTTCCCTTTGCACAATGAAGTGGTCTGCTCAAGATGCTATGAAAGCTTACCTGCATACTCTTCAACTGGTAAGTTCTCAAATTCTCATTCATAACATTTTTCTTCTCTCTTGTTTTTTATGGCTCGGTTTAGAATTTGGGGAGTAGTAGGGAAAGAAAAAAAAATTACTTAGGCTCCATTTGGAACCCGAAAAATACCAGGGAAAGTAAAAAAACATGAAGGGAAATGATTTTCTCCTATTTGTTTTCACCAAAATATAATAGAAAATCAAATATAATTAAAATTTCTCCAAATTTTACATATTTTGAAATTTCATAGTCTTTATATAATAGAGATGAACATATAAAATGAGTTTGAATAAACATATAGAAATAAATTATTAAGTTTAAATTATTTTTTTTTCATGAAATTTTAATTTTTCCACTTTTCCTTTCTATTTTATTTCCTTAGTACTTTTTGGGCTCCAAATGGAACCTAAGAAAAATGATTTTCTTATGTTTGGTTTCCCTGTGAAAAATATAAAAGAAAATAAAATATAATCAAAATTCCTAAAATTTTTATATATTTTTAAGTTTCTTAGTTCTTATATAATAGAGTGAAATAAATAAAATGAGTTTGAATAAACGGATAGAATTAATTTATTAAAATTAAACATATTTTTTACTTTCCTCCAAATTTTCTTTCCTTCTATTTTTCCTCACTATTTTCTTTATTTAGTACTTTTTGGATTCCAAACAGAGCTATACAAAATAAATTCAAAGGTTTCTTATTATGATTTCTTTGGCAGTTCAAGATCCAATATGGTAAAGATTGCAAGCTTGGCCCAATAGAACTCATTCAACCTCAATCCATGGAGTTCTTATCAGCTTTGGCTGCAGGAAATCAAACTAAAGTAATGGTACAAGTTCTCTCAAATGAAGGAGTAAACCCATTAACAATTGCACTAGCTGTGGCTGCAAAGCATTGTGGAGGTCGGTTCATTTGTTTTCTTGATCAAGAACAAGACATAGAAGACTGTAAATCTCAGCTTTCTTGCTATGATCTTGAAGATGTAGTTGAGTTTATGCATGGAAATCCTTGCGAGGTGATCACACAATTTAAAAACATTGATTTTGCTGTTATTGACTGTAAATTCAAAGATTATTTGAGATTGTTTCAGATTATTGATTTGAATCGAAGAGGGTCTATAGTAGTTTTGACCAATCTTGTGAGGAAAGGAAATGGGATGGTTTCAGAAGTGCTTAGGAGGAAAAGAGAGGAATTGAATGTGTGACCTATCTATTGGTAAAGGCATGGAATTGACAAGGATTGGAATGACTTGTAACCATGAGAATAAGAGATTTATGTAACTTATGAAAATTAAAAATTAGCTTCTCATACATAGGTCCTCACTTTTAATTTCGAGTAATAAAAAGTTGTAAATCTTGCATTCATTACTTGTTAGATACTGTTGGAAGTCCCACATTGGTTGGACATAGTTCAATTGAAGTGTATATATATGGAGAAACTCTCCTTTGCTATAAGGCCTTAGTGGAGGTGAAAGGGGCTCTTAAAATATTAACATGGTATTATAATTGGCCAAGGGTTTGGATCACAGTGGAGGAATATATGCCCCACACATATCATTATTTGGAAGGACTGGAAAAAGAAGAAAAAAAACCTAGCCTCCACATGAAGGGGAGTGTTGGAAGTCCCGTATTAGATGGACATGGTCCAATTGAAGTGAATATATATGGAGGAACCTTCTTCCTGCTATAAGGCCTTTTAGTGGAAGGTGAAAGGGGTTCTAAAAATATTAACATGGTATTAGAGTTGGACAAGTGTCCAGGTACAGTAAAGGAATGCTCCACACTTATTTGTAAGGACTGGAAAAAGAAAAAAAAAACCAGCCTCTGCGTGAGGGGGAGCGTTTGAAGTCCCACACGGCTGACACGGCCCAATTCGAACTGAATATATATGAATGAACCTTCTTCCTACTATAAGGCCTTTTAGTGAGAGGTGAAAGAGTTTCTAAAAATATTAACAGATACTTAAGGAAATGTTTGAATTATTATTAAGCCTTAAAAAGTTGACAATTATTTATGGATTGATAGAAAGATGAAGAGCAATGGGGTAGAGGATAAAGAATTGCACAACACTGAAGAAAATGGTATAGAATAATAAGTGATGTGAAAAAGGATAGTTAAGTGATATCTACTGAACCCACTTCCTGTTGACAGTATGTATGCCTCTAATCAGTAAAATTAAGTTAATTGCTATTAGATTAAGTTTTATTCAGAGGATTTTGTTCTTTGGGAAGAGTAGGCTAGGATTCATATATGAAGGCAAGATTTGGTAAGAGGAGGGTTAAACAAAATGAGAGTTGCCTCACTAACATGGGCTGGGGCAAAGGGCTTATCATTATTGAACTCTTGTAAGAGACATTCATATTAAAGCTGTAAAAGAACATTACAGGCATGTTTGCTTAAGTAAATTTGTTACATCCCACATTAGATATGGGAGAAAGTTCATGTGATTATATAAATATGAACTCCTCTCAACCTAGAAATGCGCTTTTAAAGCAAAGGAGGGCCCCTTGGATGACCCAAAATGGATAATATCTACATGATTTGGTCAAATCATTACAAAACTAATCAGAAAATCAGGATGGAAAGCTTCACATATTTGTTCCTTTACTGAACCAAAAAAACTGTTTGTTGACTGAAAAAGCAGTCTATGGCCTTAAACAGGCCTTGTGAGCTTTGTTTCTAAAATTGATATAAGGTTGGTGTCTGAGTCACCCTTCTTATTACTGAGTTAATAGTGGCTATCAGATATATGCATTCGTCTATGTGGATGATATTCTATGACAACAGTAAAATTGGAGACTTTGTGTAGACCGAAAGAGATTATTGCGCGAAAAATTATTATTCTAAAAGTCTCTTATGTTGTTAATAAGGTTCAGCATGCATTGAAGTGCATTCGCAAGATGAAAGTTACAATATTTAATGATTTATTCATTCAAGCAACTAGCCTATTCATGCATGGAATTAAATTATTCGATTTTCTCGATGAATGAATTAAATTATTCATTCAACCAGCTCATTTTCTCGATGTGAAAGCAATTCAATGTTATTGTGTGAAAGCATATTTGTTAGTTTTACAGATAAGTATAGACATTGTTACATGAGAAGCCATAAAAGTGATGAAACAATAATTAATGTTTAGCAAGATCCCTTCTTTTATTATCACATAATAAATATTCTTAATCACCAGAAAACATTTTACTAGGAAAGGTGTCTATTAGACAAAGGGTGAAGTATGAACAATGGATTATGGTTTTTAGCAAGTCCGAATTAAATTATGATTGGTACATGGAAATGAATAAACAAAAAACTAAGAAAGTAAATCACATCTAATATTTAGTAGCTATAATTTAAATTTCAAGGCCGGCAGTGATGACTACAAATTAAGCTATCATTCGCCCAGCATTTAGTTATTTTTTTAACTTTTTGATAACTCAAGAGTAGATCAAAGAAGTGTATATGGTGAGGACCACCTGACTGTATGATGAAGACTTTATATAACTCACCACCTGAATGTATCCAATCAACATGGGAAAAAAATATCATTCAAATAGCCAGTGAAAAGAAACACATGCATATATAAGAGTAAAATCATTATTTTGTGAACATGTATAAAAGCATTATATATATACATACATATAAGTATAAAAGTCTCACCTAAAATTATAAAAGGTTTAAATGAAAATATGCAAATCTTTGATACAATGATTTGAAATTAATTTTTCATATTACTCTAGAGCTTGTTTTGTTGGGACATCCTATATTGTCTTCGAAGAAGATCCACATAATTGTGTGATTTGCTTCATTAGAAATGAAATCTCTCTGCATGAAAAAGTGGAAAAAAAATTAGAAAAAAAAATAGAGAAGAGGAAGATTAAGAAAATTATATTGAAAGGGGAATTGGAAGGACTGAGCTAGCAATGTATTCTTTTTCTATATAGACATGTATTAAATATAAGAAGGTAGGGAGTGATGAAGAAATTAAGGTCTATAGTACCTTTGAATTCATGTGAGTTGTTTTACAACATCTAACATAATTGGCCTCTCCTCTGCATCCATTCTATGACACCTAAGAATAAGCTCTAATACTGCTTGGAATTGGTGGTGGTGGACTCCTCCTCCTCCTCCTCCTCCTCCTGCCTCTTTCTTAGCCAGAATTGTAGGCCAACAATCTCATTCATTGTATGATTTCTGATATAGGATGTTATGTGAAGTTCAAAACCTTCGGCGATAAAGCTCTTTCCTATTGGAAGACCGAGTAAAAGCGAGCCAAAGCAAAAAACATCACTCTTCTCTAGATACACTCCCGACGACACTACTTCAAGTGCCACATAACCATAGATCTCCATAACATGTTCACTCTTTATTTGTGTTTGGCCCTTAGGGAGTGCCATACAAATAATAAAATCAGAGAGCTTAGCACACAAGTCTTGGTCCAAGTGGAACTGTTGACCATGTATTTCTCTGTGAATGATGAGTCTAGGAAACGCAGTATGAAGATATGTAATTACTGGAGCCATCTCATTTGAATTCTAGTCTTGTCTTCCATGGTAAACAAGTTAGGTTGGGTGTTAATTGTTGTGCAAGCGCACCAAATAATGCAACAAGTAGATTAACTAAAGGCAAAAAAGAAAGCGAACACACAAAATTTAACGAGGTCCATTATAAATACCTATGTCCTCGGGCACCAACGAACAACTTCCACTAATTCAAAGAGAATTACAAACTTAGGGCCACAAATCAATCTCCTAAGCAATTGAACCAAAAAGTAAATACCCAAGCAATTGGGCAATACTACAAATACCCTTTATGTATATAGAAGAGTGTGTTTGCATTACAAAGAGGAGAAGCCTTATTATAGGCTAAAGGGGGAAGCAAAACCCACATCTAAACATGCCACATTGTATAGAGGTAAAAGATAACAAATATCCACCTTGACGAATATGCTAATCCCATCTTGAAACTTCTTGACAAAAGCCGCAACGCTCCAAATGCGCTCAATGACGCAATCAAACTTTCGTAATGTCGATCAAGTCCAAACAATGATTGAACTTGATTGTTGTCACCACCTTAGTCAACAAATATGCGGGAGCCTCAAGAAATTTCAATCTTTTGAAGTAAGACTCATTCTTCATTAATAATCTCCCGCACAAATTCTGATAATGAACATCAATATGTCAAGACTTTCAACTTACTGCCCTAAAAGAGTAAATACATAACCAAATTTGTCGATCACCGCTTATCCAAGTCACCAGCACAAAATTAATCAACAAAGCACAGCATATTGATCACATGCATCATCTCACAAGAAAGACTAAGCCAACATCTATGATTTTCAATAAGTACCGTAGAATCCATTTCACAGCCTACTTTCACTGCCTACCAATGTCCTTTACTAAGGATCATGCCTATACATGCTCACTACTCCAATTGTAAATTCCTAAACATCTATGCCACAAACTAGTAACTGTGAATCCTCACCACTACAAACCACATGGCCACTACTCCAATCCTCGTACTACCATTATAGTAATACAAGTATTTCAGGCCTTTCATAACTAAAAGAGTTTCAACCGACATTTAACTCCATCTCGACACCGCCACTAAAAGCCTCAGACTTGGGTGCCCCAAAGAGATGAGATTATTTTTCAACTGTACATACGGACATCTCATTAAAACTCTAATCGATCCATCATGATTCCTCAACCGGATTGGAATCCCATCCTGTAAAGGATGTAAAGCACATCACCACTACCCATATAAAACAACTCCTCCATCAACTTCTTCAAACTTGAAGAACAACTCCTTATGTGGACACATATGATAGATACAACCCGAATCTATAATCCATTCATAAAAAACCAGCAATAGTTTGATGACCAACTAAACAAAAATTGGAATCACTAGAGTCACCCCCACGCTCAATGACACACGTATCAGACATGGACTTTCCCTTATCTCTCTTTTTCAACTTAAGACAATCTTTCTCCAATGCCCCATCCTCATGACAAAGGCACTCATCTTTCCCGGGCCTACTCTTTTGATGTCACCTTCCCATTGTTTCATTTTATTTCGACTATGACCTCCTCACTATCACGTTTCTGGGCTGACTCATCCCGATGTTCTCTTGATCTTTCTCCGAATTTCATAATCCAACAAGGCAAACAAACTTAAAAGATAAGCCTTCCCATGAATAAGGGTAATACAAAGATGATCCAACTCACCAGGAAGAGAACCAATCAATAACATAGCCTTACATTCATATTTGAAGGTCTCATCTAAGTTTAATAAATCAACAATTAATTTATTAAACACATCAATATGGGAACTAATGCTCATACCTGATTTTACTCATTAGAGACTTTAATAATCACTCAATGTGTACAATCGACTTTCATTGCTTCTTTCTCTTCATATATTTATTTCTAGTGCCTTCCACAAACTATATATACGCCTTTTAGAAACGTATACCTCTCGCTTCTTAGCCGTGACAAGAACGCATCAACCCACAAGTTTTTATGTCGAGCCTTCCCACTCATCGGTATCATCCGGCTTGCTTCTTTCAAAACCCGATCCAAATCTAGCATATACAAGGCATCCTTTTATATCACTATGCCATGAGCTAAAATTATTTCCTGCCATCAAAATTTTCTAACATCTACTTTTGCATTTGAGAACATTGTTTTACCCAAATTATGTCATCCTTCTACACAACTCGTATCCGCGAATACTAGAAAGTTCCTGTGAAAAGATTGAATTGACACATAGTCCCAATTCTAGGACTAAGCCTCCTGTGATAGTAATCAAAAGTTCCTAGGAAAGGCTGGATTGGTCCAAATGATGTCAAAATACCAATCTCCTTAGACAAAACTTCCACAAATATTCTAGACAATGGAGCTTCTCTTGAACTAATCTCAACTGCCGCCAGCTCAAGAAAAATTTCACATGTGTGGAAGATCCGCTACGTCAGAACTACGTATATATATTTACAACTTTACTTGAATAGATTTAACTATTAATAATTCAAGAGCAATTTCTCTGATGTAGAAGATCGGGCTACACCGTAACCACAGAGCATACTTCTACAAAATAATAACCTAAAGCCTCTCATACTCACTCATGTGCAAACACACCATTTAATGCAACAAGTAGAATAACCAAAGGTAGAAAAGAAAGAGTACACAAATTTAACGAGGCTCGCATAAATACTCACGCTATCGGGCGCCAACGAACAACTTCCCACTAATTCAAAGAGAATTACAAACTTAGGGGCTTACAAATCTATTTCTAAGAAATTGAGCTAAAGTAAATACCTGCCACCTGGCAATACTACAAATACCCTTTTATGTATGGGAAGAGGTGCGTCTAATACAAAGAGGAGAAGCCCCTTTTATATGTTAAAGGGGGGGAAGCAAAACCCACATCTAAACGATGTGGGATTGCATGGGGAGTCAAAAAATATAACATTAATAGATCACAAAGATTTCCATTCATTGGAAATTCAAAACTATGGGGGCTTCAGGTTTCTAAGCAAAGATCCTAAAAGCTTCAGCATTCTTATTCTCGCCACTGTGGCTGCATCGTTATTTCATTACTTACTTTCCAAAATCGTTAAAAGGACCTGAGTCACACACAATCATCAACAAAATCAACATAGTACTTCTTCACAAAAATCACTCTACCTTCCAAACAACCTTTATACCAAGTGCGATAGCTCCCAAAATAAGAAAGTAGATTGGGATTATATATCACTAGCTTTTTGAAGTTTCGCGGATCGAAGCCACTAAGGATTGGAGTACTTGGCATCAAAATAGGAAATTCGCTTCTTTAATAACAACCTCCATTCCTTAACATCCACTCTTCTCTCTCCACCTTAAGCGGTGTATTTGGACATGACTTTAATGCACTTTTATGGAATTAGAAAGTTTATAAAATCATGGTATATATTGGATTACCACTTTTAAAGACTTTATAAAAGTCATAGCTGTATCTGACAAGATTTTTGGGCACTTTTAAAAGTCATACAAGCTTAATTAAGATTTAGCACTTTAAAAGCCCCAGGAAAGTCAAGGTATCGATTGCTAATTTTATAAACTCTCTAAAAGTATACCGTATTGAAAAGTCATTGACTTTCACAGCATATTGCTCCAATTATTTTGTAATGAATTTTCTAGTAGGAGTATAAATACTTACCTTCTAAAATTTTCATGCGCTTTTCCGCAAGATTTGAAATGACTTTTTCATCGAGTGAGTGAAGTCAATAAGATTTTTTTAGAGATAAGGGTTTAACCCTATGAGTTAGATAATTTTTAAAACTCATACGATTCATAAAATTAGATAATTTTTTAATTCTTCATATTTTAAGAACTAGAAAGTTAAAAAAATATGATTGTTCCTAAAATCACATACGACTATTATTTTTAATCGTTTACATACAAATATGATATTTTAAGAACTAAAATATATGATATATTTTTTCATAATCATAATTTTATTCAAATACAAATTTTTGTCTCATTCAAAAATATAAATCAAAATCAAAATTACAATGACACACTCACGCCTAAACGACATAAATATACTGGCCTCCAGGATTTTCATTCACTATCCATGAAGTGAAGAACAATGAAAGGGTACATGTTATATCCGCTTTTGAATCATCCCATCTTATCCTACCCAGCAAAATTTCTTCTTCTTAATTCATTAGTAGGTTTTTTTTTTATTGTTTTCTTCTTCTCGATTCACTATCAGCAGAGATCTATTCGTATAACTCGGGATCTATTCATTATTCGTATTGTAATAATTTGATTAATCTTATTTTTAAAATTTGATCTAGTTTTTAAAATCATGTATGCATATTGCAGTTGGTGAAATAAAATATGATTTTTTTTATTCGAATTATAGCTCTTAATTGCCTTAAATCACATATAAGTACGTAGTAATTTGATTAATCTTATTTTTAAAATTTGCTCTAATTTTTATTGTTTTTTGTTTGAATCAAGCCATATAAGTATGTGAATAAAAAATAATTTTTTATATCGTTAATGTTAATGTTAAATCACATTAAATACATCTTTCTTGTATTTCATATATTGGTAAATTTTGGAAATTAGAAATTTGAAATTTGATAACTTATAAATTTTACTATTTAAATAAGGAAAAATGAGGAATTTGCAATTCTTGAAATTAAAAAAAAAGTGATGAGTGAATATTAGAAAATTTGAGATGAAAAAAATATTAAAGTAAATAAATAAAATTTATTTTTAAATGACTAAATGAAAATTTATGAAAATCTGAAATAAAAGAAGTTATGAAAATTTATTTATTCAAACCTATTTTAAAAAAGTTGGTACTTTTTGGACAAAATTATTTAATTATGATATTTTAATTTTATTTATTTTTATTAAAATATTAGTTATTGTAGTTATTTGCTTATAAAAGTCTATCAATATTTATAAAAAAAAGTCCGTAAAAGTATATCAATATTTACAAAATTATGTCAAAGTCTATAAAAGTTTTTTAAAATAAAAGTCTATAAAAGTCATCCATACATTTATAGATTTTATAAAAGTCTATAAATATCTACAAAATTATGTCAAAGTCTATAAAAGTCTTTTAAAATAAAAGTCTATGAAAGTCATCTATACATTTACAAACTCTGCAAAAATCTATAAAAGTTTTTAAAAATCCATCAAACTCTATAAAAGCCATCATTTAAAAAAGTCTATAAATGTCATTAAAAATCCTAATCCAATACACCCCCTAAGTTTTTCTAATTATTTTTAAATATGCAATAGTTTCTACACAATATTTGTTAAAAACCTCAAATAATCCAAATTTTGTGAATTTAATCCATTCTCATGTTTTTGTTCCAAAAAATTAAATATCATGTTTCTTTCGTGAAAAATAACTCCTTTTAGATAAAAATACCCTTTCATTTTCTGTATTTACATGTCTCTTATAAAAACTGATTATTTTTACACAAAAACAATGAGGATATTTTTGTTAAAATGAGGTCAAAAAATTGATTAAGAGTTAGGACACGGTTGTTTTTTACTTTAATATTGAATAGAACGTGCTTTTTCTGCATTTTATTTCTATTAAATATTGCTGTTTGTTTTTATATACTAAAAATCAACATCTTAACATCTTAATCTATTAAAAAAATTATATCACGACTTTTATATTGATGAATTAAAAAATAAAATGGTAGTTTGAAATACAAATAGTTAATAATATTCAATTTAACTCTTTGTTCTTTTCTTGTTTTTATTTTTCTTTATTTTTTATTTTTGTATATTCTTTTTTAAATTGTCTTATACTTTGTAATTTAAATAGTTATATGGAACAAATTAAAAAGTTATAATATAATTATTATAAATATATGTATTATAAAATTAATCAAATTTATCTACGAAATTCAATATATGTATAAAGAATATTATTGTTGAAATAAATTATTTATCAGTAATAATATTTTGCAAAAGTATAAATTATTTTATCATTTTAATTTTAAAAAAAATAATATTTTATATTTATTTAGAGATTAATTTAAAAAGGAGTTTATCTTCTCAAATTTATTTTTAAATTACTTTAAATAAACATTTTTTTGTATTTTCATTCTACTAATAAAAGTTATTTGTATCAAGTTAATAAATTGTTTGTTTTTATCTATAAAAATATAAATTTTTATTTCTATTATTGTATTTTACAATGATTTTTTTTTAACTTTTGTATTTTATAATAATTATGTCTTCATATAATTTTAGATAATAAAAAATATGATTAATAAGTTTTTATATATATATATATATATATATATATATATATATATATAGTATATATATATATATATAGCAGCAGTATATATATATATATATATATATATAAGAGCTGTGGATAGTTTTTCGAAAACATGCAATTCTTATTTGAAAATTAAAATTTGTCAAAATTGGGTTTTCTTTTGGATGTTTTTCTATTGATTTTAAATTAAATAATTAAATAAAGTAAAATGAAAAAAAATTATTTGCTATTTGTTGGTTTTGACGCTTTTTTTTTTTATTGATTTTTAAATGTCGTCAAAAAATTCAAAAAATTAAATAAAGTAAAATGGAAGAGAATCCTGTGGATAAAAGCCAAATATTGGGTAGTGCTTTGTTTCTATTTCTTGTTGGGCAAGGGTGCTATTTCCTGCTTGGGAAGATACTTTTTTTAATAGAAAAAGCCACATATTTTTGGTTTTTTTCTATTTAGAAGTTTTTTTAAAAAAAATTAGCAATAAGTTACGATAATATCAAAAAACAAACAATTAAATGCCAAAGCTATTTTGTTTCTTTAGCAAAACGCCAAAACAAGTTAGAGTTCCGAAATTTACTTTTGAAAGGGTCTTTAAAGTGGAATCACTTTCTACAACCTCATCCAGACTTATTGCGTCAAAAAAACAAACCCCTATTATTTTAACAAATTTCAATTGAATTTTATAAAAGTTCCATAAGCTTGAAATAGTCTCAAAAGTATCTACTTCCACAAATATTTTTCAATATATCGTTTGGTGCCTTTCGGAAGGTTTTTGTTGCAAGGCATGAAACAATAGAGACCCAACAACTTGTAAAAATACATAAAAGAAATAAGTACAAACTAAAATAAATGTCATTGAAAAACATGCCATACCATATAGGAAATTTCACTTTTGCTACAATATTTTTTACATAAATCTTTATTTCCAACTCTAAATTGACATCTAATAACCCTAGCCGGCCTTTTTTTTTTTTTTTTCTCTCATCTTGTTCTCTTATAGCCTATTTTTCTCAAGTAAGGAAGGGTGATTTTTTTTGCCATTCTTGCTTTGAAATCACTTCTCTACATCTTTTTCTTTCCTTTCCTTGCTTAATAAAGTGGTTCTTTCAACGAATATTTAGGTTTTATCTTGCTTTTTGGTGTTGTCATTGTTTTATCTAAGATTTGTTTGTCATCGGTTTGTTATGACGTGATGTTGCTCGCTGTCCGCTGCGACGCTTATCTTTGGTAAAGTAGACTCGTATAAGCAAAGCGGATCTAATTAGTCCAAGATCTCAAATTATGGTCATCAATATGTTAAAGAACTTGAGTCACAAATATTATAGTTACTATATTATCAAATGTTTAGATTTTAGTACGACGATATGCTATTAACCCGATATTGTTTCATCCCGATGATGCCTATTTCAACCGAATCGGCCGGGTAGCGTGTGGGGGTCGCCTGGCCGACCCCGATTGTTTGTGGACCGATGCAAAGCACTGGATCAAGCCCCGGCCGGCAGGATCGTTGTAATCGTTGATCGACCGGGCTCCTGACATAGCACTCCTCCTCGCAAGAACAAAGAAGAAGGTCAAGTGGGCCAGCCCGTGGCCACTCCGATGCCTAAGTCAGTTTCTTTCTGAGAGAAAAGATAGACTGCTTAGAGGGCGAATGTGTGTGTGAGAATGCGTGTAAGTATTGACGTACCTTCCACCGATGGGGTGGCTTCGTATTTATAGTAGATGTTCAACCAGTTGGATGGTAATTAGGAGTTCTTCCCTACCATGGATATTTCTTTTATACCATATCTGATTGGGTACAGATATGAAAGAACGCTTTTACTGGGATAATCTTCCGCCTCCTTATCGGGGATGTCCAAATCGGCGTGATATATTATTCTTTCTTTCCTTTTTTTTTTTAATGGGATTTGCTGGAGCTAATTATGATTGAAGATCGCTCTATTTTCTCGGTACCTAGCGGGAGTCTTCCACAATCGTTTCGGGCCTATCTTGGCTTAGCTCAGATCATGGCCGGGGTTATCCAAAAACTGATCTTTACGACCGGGCCTTCAACCCGTCATCGTAAAGTAACTGGTGTAATTAAAATGCGTGTGTCCAGCCGGATTGGCCTTCACTGAATTGATGTCTCTCTCTCGGGCCTTGTGGAGGCGCCCGCGCCTATTTTTCAAACCCTATCGTTGCTCCCCCACTCGTACGTGCACGTGGGCGCACGATTGCCAGACGCATGTAATTTTTCATATGTCCGGTTTGGGGTCGATTGGTTAGGCTTGTCGCCGCCATTTGTTTTGTGATAATGATGACTCTGGGTTTTCGCGCTTTGTTTTTCGTTTCTTCTTGTTTCTTTTAGTTTCTTTTTCGTAAACCTCCTCTGGTCCCATGTCAAGGTTCCAACCTCTTCCGCGATCTCGTTTCTTATCGGGCTCGGTAAATTCCTCTGTCTCGACCTCTTTGTGTCGAGTCTTTTTCTGGCATTCTTCCGTCTTATTCTTGGGATCAATGCGTCTCTAACCTTTGATTTTTCTCCCATTGGTACAACGAGGCGCTAGGGTTAAATTGATTGGGTTTCGTTTTTACTGTTCGCTTTGATTATGGGTCCGAGTCGTTCTTCTTCTTTGCGTATTGGTGATGACTCTTCAACTGTTGCCGGTTCTGGACGGGGTTAGGATGCTTCGTCGTCGACCGCGGCCGAACCTCAAACGCCCCCGGGCGCCCCTCCTCTTCCTTTTCAATAAGGATAAAGGAAAATAAACCTAATTAAACATCCCGAGGGGTCGACACTTTAAATATGCCGCCTCAACATGTCAGGATCGTGGGACCTAGCAAGGTCGGTCCTTCAGATGGGGCTACCTTGCTGAACGCATCGACCTCCCCGGTGTCCGAGTATGGACTGACGCCCGACTTTTTATGTACCTCCAGGTTCGGATGGTATGTTTCGAGGTCGCTTTTGACAATGGTCTTCGCTTCCATTGCATCCCTTTATGAAAGAGGTTCTGCAAAGACTAACGCTTTGTCCTTCCCAACTCGCTCCTAACGTTTGGGGTACTTTGGGTGGGCCTATTGGCCTTTTAGTGATTGTGGGGTTCTATTGGCCCCTGGGGGCTGTATATTCTCGCTCCTCTATCTTTCAAATCTGGGGAGACCACCGAGGGCTTCCCCTTTATTTCTCCAGACGCTCCGGAGTCTCTCCGTGATCTCCGATCTTCCTTCTTCGCATAGGTCATGGAAGGACGCTTATTCTTTCTATGTCACGATTTTGACTGGAATACAATCCTTCTCGATGCATCTATACTGGTAGTTCCAAACTACTGAGCGCTCTTTGATAATCTTCGGGAGTATTTGCAATCAAGCTTGCATGACTACCTAAAGGTGATCGGATGTTTCGATTTTATATAATCTTCGTGTTTCCTGTGTGCTCGTCTCACCTGGGCACCGAAGATAATGTCATAGCTCTAGCAAGCAGCGAGTGTCCCGCCGTCCCACGCAGAGTCGATAAAGCCTGGCCATCCCCGGCCCATCTAATCTCAGGTGTGCACGTTCCTTCCGTCGCGAGGCCTTCGCCTTCCACCCCGAGTCTCCTCCACGGCTTTACCGCGCTGCCCTACTAGGAGAGATTTCGCCTACTGGGTGATGTCTCTAAGCCCCGGGAGTGAGAGGAGCAAAATCAAGCTCCGAGGAGGACCGGCCGGTTCCGCCAAGGTTCGTGGTCGGGGTGTTCGACTTCTCTCGCCCGAGGATCGAGCGGCACCGCCGCCTTTAGCCGGCTCGCGGGTTTTCAGCCCCCGCCCTCTAAGCCTGGCCAGAGAGGCAAGGTCTCTTGGTGCGTTTTCGCCGAAAGTGTACCCGCCAAGGCGGCTGTGTCGATAACCGTCTGAATCTCGCCTTGAGAATGCCAAGTCACCTCCTCGGCTGGCCAAGCAGAAATAAGAGAAAAGAACGAAACCAAGGGTCGACGAAAACACGGGACTCTTGCTCTAGCCGAGCTCGCGGCAGTGTACCATCCATCCTCAAGGATTCCGACCTTTGGGAGATCGAAAGCGTCACTCGCTGACGAGGCTCGACTTTATCCCTCTCAGGTCAGACTCCAGAAGTTTCAAGTTTCCAATCGTGCTTACTCCCATGCTGATCCCATGTCGAGCGTTAACTTCATGTTTGATATGCAGGTAGCCACTCATTTGAAGGGCCTGGCCGAAAAGGCTAAACTAAATGAAAAGCACGTGAGAATTGCCCGGATTTATAAGGCGAGGGCGGCCGCTCTCACGTCTGAGCTAACCGAGCTGCAGGAGCGAGCGCAGGACATGAATGAAGAAGTGGAGCGACTTAAATCTGATCTAAAACATACCACGTCAGCTCGCACTCGGGCAGAAAGTAGAGAAGATGAGGTCCGCAGCCTGACGCTACGAATCGGGCGAGCTTCGAGATAGTTCGAGACGCGCCTGTGTCGCGCAAAATGATTTGATTGAGACCCGAGAGGGGCTGAAGTCCGCCTGGGGCAGGAGCTTCAAATGGATTGGGGTGGAGGATTCATCACATCCCGGGCGAGCCAGCGGATCTTCATGGAGCTACGCTACGCCAATGGGCGATCTGAACGATAAGGAAACACAACTCGAAGCGGCCCGTCGCAAAGCTTTCGAGGTCAAGATGCTGCTAGAGACTGCTCGTCGTGAGTCCTCCGAAGCCGCAACTCAAGGGAACTACCGAATGAGGAGGTCGCGGATTGCGCCAAGTGTATCTTCACACGTGTTAGTTTGGTTGCTCAGAGAGACGAGGTTATTAGACAACTGAGGGACTTTGCCAATGCCTGGCCTCTCAGTGGCTCGCTTCAACAAAAAGTCGTCTTCACGCGCACTGTACTGGACTCAACTTCGACCTCCCAAGCGACGAAGAGGCAGAGGAATCCTTTCTACGAATCCATTCTCAAGATCCCGGGTACTCGCTGGAGGCCCCCATTCCCATCTCATCAGCCCGTCTCCCGCTGACATCAACTCCCCTGCGGCTCATCTCTCGTCGCTCGATGTCGACTTATATAGTATATATATATATATGAAAGATATATATATATATATATATATATATATATATAGGCTTTTTTTTTTTTTTTTTTTCACGCCCAAATTCGAGATCAGGTAGCCTCTTTAATAAATACTCATTTTTTAAAGATTTGCGCTCACCGATATTTTTACTTTCCCTGAACTATAGCTCGAATCGGTGGTCCTGAGCAATCGTGCCTCGCCAAACGTAGTCATTGAGGCCTCGCTTGTTATTTTACCTTTGGCCGGTCTGCCTCAGGGCTACACGTCATGTTTAAGGTCGAGGTCACAATGCAGTTGCCGACCTTTAATTCCACTAACTCAGGTGAGTCGAATCGATTTCCTGTAGTCAAGCATGGACCGCTTTGGCTAAGGTCACACGCGAAGCTGGGTCGACTTCCATCGGCTAACTTGTGTGAGTCGAATTGATTTCCTAGGTTGCGCGACCTGCTTTTGGCTGAGGTCGCCACGCGTAGTAGGCGTAGAGCTCGCCCAAGTGAATCGCCGAGCAGAGCTCGCTTAAGTGAAATGACAAGTGGGCTCGCCAATGTGAATAGCTGTAAGGAGCTCTGGCCCGCGTGGAACCGAGGAAGAGCTCATCGAAAGGAATAGCTGAGTGTAGCTCATCCATGAATCGATGGGAAAGAGCTCGTCAATTTGAATCGCTGGCAGGAGCTCGTCCATGTGGACTGAGAAGAAGAGCTCGTAAATTTGAATCGCTGGCAGGAGCTCGTCCATGTGGACTGAGAGGAAGAGCTCGTCAATTTGAATCGCTGGGCGTGAGCTCGCCCATGTGGGATCGAGGAAGAGTCACCGAAGCTTGATGTAGCTCGCCCTGTGAACCGAGAGGAAGAGCTCGCTGTAGTGAATACTGGAAGCAAAGCTCGTCCAAGTGAACTAATGGGAAGAGCTCGTCAATGTCAATCGCCGGCAGAGCGCTCGCCCATGGAATCGAGAGGAAGATCTCGCTGGGAGGGAACGCTGAGCGTAGCTCGCCCAAGTGAATCGATAAGAGCTCGCCAATGTGAATAGCCGGGCAGGAGCTCGTCTTACGTGGATCGGAGGCGACCTCGTCACTAATCGCTGGCAGGAGCTCGTCCATGTGGACTGAGAGGAAGACCTCGTCAATTTGAATCGCTGGCAGGAGCTCGTCCCCTTCATGTGGATCGAGAGGGAAGAGCTCGGGCTTCGAGTGAATGTGAGCGTAGCTCGCCCAAGTGAACCGGGACAGAAGAGTCTGCCAAAGTGAATCACGGCGTGAGCTCATCCTCGCGAACCGAGAGGAAGAGCTCAGCCGTGAGTGGAATCAGCTGGAGCGTAGCTCGCCCAAGTGAACTCGATGGGAAGAGCTTGTCAATGTCATCACATGTGAGCTCGCCCATGTGAATCGAGAGGAAGAGCTGCCGTAGGGAACAGCTGGAGTGTATTTCGCCAAAAGTGAATCACGGGAAGAGCTCTGCCAACGTGAATACTCGGGCAGGAGCTCGCCCAAGTGAATTGATGGGAAGAGCTCGCCGGGAGTAAACAGCTAAGCGTAGCTCACCCAAGTGAACCGATGGGAAGCGAGCTGGCCAATGAATAGTCGCGTGAGCTCGCCCGCGGAACTGATGGGAAGAGCTCAATGTGAATTGGCCGGCAGAGCTCGTCTTGCTTAACTCACGGGAAGAGCTCGCCGAGTGAACGCTTGAGTTCTGCCGTGGCTGGTGGAAATGTAGCCCCCGAGCTGATCTGACCTTCGTCGAGCGCCGTGGCCCCGTGCAGCAGATTTCCGGCTCATCAAATTGAGCCACAGAGCCCGCACCGTGGCCGAAAGTGGCAATGTAGCATGAGCCGATCCGACTCGCTCCAGGTAGCGGGCCCGCGGCAGAAATAGACGGCTCGGCTAAATCGAGCGGCGTGGTCTCGGGTCGGGTCGAGTGGCAATGTAGCCCCGAGCTGGATCCGACCAGCCTAGGCGCTGTGGCCCGTGCAGAGTGTGACGGCTCACAAATCGAGCGGCGTGGCCCGGTACCGCGGGTCGAAAGTGGCAATGTCGCTCGAAAGCAGATCCGACTCGTTTCCAGCAACGCTGGTCTGCGGCAGAGTAGACCGGCTCGCCAAATCTGAGCGGCGTGGGCTCCAGCGCCGTGGGCCGAAAGTGGCGTAGAAGCCCGATGGATCCGGACTCGCCTAGGCAAGGTACTGCGCGCAGTGTGACGCTCAAATCGAGCTGTGGCTCGCGCCGTGGCCGAGCGGCAATGTACCGAAAGGACCGACTCGCCTAGGCGCTGCGGGTTCGTGCGCAGTAGATCTTCGCTCGCCAAACTGAGCAACGTGGCTCGGGCGCACGCCTTGTTCGGCTGGACTCCAGCCGCTGCGGCGGCCATTCGACTTCTCGATCTCGAAAGGTGCGAACGTCTTTAATGCTGATTGATGGAGAATTTGGAACGTTCAGGTGACCTTTTGAGTGCTTTGGCCTTCTTATAAATGGTAGCTTCATTGCTAAAGAGTTTACATTTTGATTACTTTGGTTTTCGTGGTAATGCGGATCGAGTCTCTGTGAGATGAAGTATCGGGGTCCGGTGGTCTCTTTCACCGGGATCTACCCCAGATCCCGGGTCGGGGTCCCGCCGCTTTCGCCAGGGGAGCTGTGTTTTCCCCTCAGTCTCCCCTTTATGGGAGTCAGTGTTATCTCTAGCTTTTGCTAGGCGTGCATCTCTTGCGCCGCTTCTCTCGCTTCTGCCTTTTTCTTCTCTTTCTCTTCTCCTTCTCCTTCTTTTCATCTTTTCTTCTTCTCCTCTTTTCTTTCCTCCTCCTTTTCCTCTTCTCTCTCCTCTTTCTTTCTCCCTTTTTCCTCTTCTCCTCTTTCCTTTTCATTCGCCTTTCTCCTTTGCCCCTTTCCTTTTATCAGGAACCGTTTGTACTGGATTGTACTGGAAGACATCATTGGATCAAATCCGACTGGGAATAGGCAGTGACTTTATATGAACTTTCTTATTAAGTGTCTTTTCTCGTATCTTACATATCTGAACTGTTTGAGATGTCTTACTAAATAATCAATGAACGCCGACTCTGTCACATAAGAATCGATAAGGCTTTATTTAACATTACAAACCGATGCCTACCGGTAGAAACGCTCTTTAAGATGTTCCTCTGGGCAGATTCCATGTGGTATGTCAGAAGATTTTTCCTTCCTCCTCGTCTGAGCTCATAATTGCCCTGGCCGACGATTCGTGATATGATGTAAGGGACCTTCCTGGGCCAGCCTAGCCATGCGCCTGGTTCTTCCTTGCCGGCAAAAGTTTCTTAAGACTAAATCACCCTACATGTAGCTTCTAGTTTGACTTTTGATTATAGTACTCCTGCCTTTCCTTTGATACCTCAGGCGCTTTTTAGACTTGCTCGTGCTTTTCATCTAAGAGATCTAAGTTTACCATGGCTTCATTATCAGGTTCCACTGATGCTAACTCGATTCTAGGAGACTTTATTTCGACCTCCACGGGGGGCCACTGGCCTGCCAAAAGCTGTGTGGCAAATTCTGTGGTTTCCCAAAGTTGTCGACTGTCGTCCTCAGAGTCTACAGTACCTCTGGGGAGGTATTCTACCCGCTTCCTTTTAAGGTCTTCCAACTCGGGTCTTCGTGGCGCTCAGGTTCTAATGCTGACTTCGTCCGTCCATCGATCATGCGTGTTTTGCATGAGTAATAATTTTTTATTCCAAGATTCAAGCATTAAATCTCCGAATTTTGGCGCTTCGTCGAACCGTTTTCGCCGTCTGATACTGTGGCTCTGGATGCCAAACTCCGCATACGATGGCCCGCCACGAAATTGCCTATCTGGCTCCGTAATCATGGTGGCTAAAGGTTTGGCTTTGGCCCACTTGGTGAAGTAATCCATCGCGACGTATTATGAATTTAATCGACCTTTACTAATGGGCAAGAGGCCCCAATATGTCCAAACCCATCATGGAAAGGCCAGACTCATGGATCGATGCTAAGTGGCTCCGACGGGAGGCGTGAGATCTCGCGTGCCCGGGCAGATCCCCGCATTTCGACTGGTGGCCTGCTGCATCCTCGAGTATGGTCGCCGCAGTATCCCCGCCTAAGACTTTTCCCGCTAATTGCTCAAGTCCGATATGATTCCCCGTATATACCTCAAAGCAGATTTCCTCAAAGACATACTGTGTCCTCTCCCGCGATGCATTTGGCGAAGGGTGTGAAAATCCTCGCCAGAAGGCTTCCCTTTATGATTGAACCCGTCGACCTCGCCTTATTTTCACGCTTCTTTCGGGTCGCCCTGGTAGGTTTCCGTCTACCATATAATCTCCAAACGGGTCCATCCAAATGCAAGACAAAAATCTACCAAGTACCACCATGCTATAAGGATCTACTGAGGGTTCCGCTGGCATTAACAAAGGCCGACCGAGGTCTTCCTGTGAGGTTGTGGCTAACTTCGCCAAGGCGTCTGCTCGAGTTCTCTGCTCTGGGGACATGTTTGACCTGAACCAACACAAATTTCTTTAATAAATCGCGACCTTTGGAGGTATAAGATCATTCTTCTACCCCTTTCTTACTGTGAGGTGTCTTCTATTCAGTCGACCACCCGCCACTGGGAGTCATCAGAGACTTCAGCCGATCGACTTAATGAATGGCGAGGTTGAGGCCCGCATGACGGCCTCATACTCTAGCCGTCTGCTAGATGTATGGAATCCAAATCCGAAAGTGCATACCAATGTCTATTCCTTCGGAGTGTTAGATAAGACCCGCTTCCACTCTCACAGATTCGAGGCCCCATCTACAAAAGAGAGTTTCCAAGTGGAGAGGTCATTGTCATTGGGCATCCCTAGTGTGTTCCGTCGAGGTAAACTCCATGACAAAGCCCGCCAAGACCGCCTTTTATTGCGGTTTTGCCCAGATCCGACATCGAACTCGCCGCCTCTACTACCACTTCATCACCACGGAGAGCCCCGGTTTATGTAATACTCGCCTATCAAGTACCTGTCGGGACTTCTATAAGATGAGCTTGGGAAATACGGGCGAGCTTCCTGCCGCACACACAGAGCCGCACTAATTTTTCCATTCTGCACCTCCTCTCGCTTCCTCTTGGGAGCTCGACCGCGACAACCTGGATGTCGAACTCGCTCTTTATCTCTCGACGAGGACAAAGATCAAGTTGAAAAGTCCGATACTACTTAAGTATAGAGGAGTGAGCCCTCGATGTGGCTTACTAGATCGTGAGGGGAACTCATACATCTTCAATGCCAGAATGCTTCTTCGCACTTCGCGTCCCATTGAAAGGCTTTCTTCAAAACTTGGAAGAAAGGTCGGCATTTATCACTTGCCCCGATACGAACCGATTAAAAGCCGCGATCTCCCCCGCCGGGCCACACCTCCTTATTCCTCGACGGTGATGGCATGTCGAGCAATCGCTTTATTTTGTCCCGATTTGCTCAAATTCCCTATGGTTGACTATGGCTTCATAAATTTTCCGGCCGACACGCCGAAAGCACATTTGGTCGGTTCACTTCATGTTGTAATTCCTGCCAGATCCGAACGCCTGAGAGATGGTTTACGGAGATCTATCATGCGGATTTTACCAAAGATGTCGCCCACGTGATACCTCCATAGTCGCGCTCTATCTCGGAACATCCGGGCTTTACTAACCTTCCGTAGGTCGCCCCTCGCGCTTCGAGTCCAAACGCAGACATTCGGAGCAACAATAGTTCCCTGCGCCGCGTGACGAACGAGGTCTTTTCGTCATCTGGTCCATGTCGATCCGTTGTAACTGGAAAATGCATCCATAAAATCAGAAGTTCGTGGCCCGCGGTGGCGCTCCAATGGCGAGGTCACCGGGCAAGGGAAACCGCCCGCATGCTTTGTTTATGTCGCTGAAGTCGGTATACGCAGTCGCCACTCTGCCATTCGCTGATGAGTACAAATATCGCCAACCACGGATATTCCTACCTCTCTGATCGCCTCGCTCGAGACGTGAGCTTTGCTCCATCTCCTCGCTGATCGCCATTTTCCTACTAAGCCTCGCGCTTTCGCTGACCGGCTTGAAGGATGGGTTGGTGTTCAATCTATGAGTGATTACTGTAGGGTCGATTCCCCATGTCTGCCTCGTCTATAAAACGCCTCTATTCCGCCTTAAAACTGAGTTAGAGGCTCGAGGTCTTCCGCTAGTTCGAGCCGATGTAGCGAGATGTTCCGGTCGCCACCCAAATGATATTCGCTCTAGTTCCTCCGAGGGTTCTGTCCGTGAGCACCTCGTCACAGATGTCGCTTTCCGCTTCATTCACGCTCGTCGACCGCTTTGTCTGGAGGCCGGTAAAGATTTCGCCACCCACCGATCTCCTGACCATCCCTACTCCATGTATGGTCGAATCTTAATACATATGTGATACGCCGAGTGTGAGATGGCTTTATTGCATTGAGAGAGGGCCCCGCCTTAGCAACATGTTATGTCACGCTGCCTACGAAGTAAGGAATCTCGCGATCATTGCCGCCGGGCAAGGGGGCTCTGCAGCAGTGAGCACCGGGCCAATCGAGCCCAATGGTAATACCTTTCCGAAACCCCGCAGATGTGTGCTGGATGTGTTCTAGCTTTTCTCTCCCAATGCCCATTTGCGCGTCGACGCGAAAAATGATGTCAGCTGAACTCCCGTTATCAATTAAAACCCGATGAACTGTTGTGTTGGCCACAATCGCGCGAACTACCAATGGGTCGTCATGGGGGTGCTGGCATCCCTCCAGGTCTGAGTCAGAGAACGTGATGGTAGTGTCGAGTCGCGGCAGTTTAGATACTGCTTGTATTTCCCCCATTTCTGCTGATCTGATGCTACGCAGGTGGGCCTTCCGAGCCGAACTAGATTCTCCTCCTCCTGCGAATCCTCCCGAGATCACGTGGATTTCCAAAGGGTCACTGCACCGAAGTCGCTGCTCAGCCGAGGCGGGGCTTGCCGAAGCTCCAAATCTGGCTCCGATTCACCCGACTTGGGCCTCGACCGGGCTTGATTCTCGGGGCTTGGTTCCTCGAGATATGAACCGGAGGTATCCGCGCTTGTATTAAGTATTCTATTTCTCTTTCGGGGCTTGTATACTCTTCCGCGGCGACGCCCACAATCCCTAAGTGGAACTCGCAAATATCCAAACATCTGCATGGGATCTAATTTCATCCTCGAGCTGGCCATCCGTGAACCGCTCGTTTCGTACTTCATGTGACCCGGCGACACCGAGGCCGCAGGGGGAGTGAAGCGCCGAGGCGAGTAACGCCGCTCGTCTTCAGATTGCAGGGTGGGCCTGCACGGTCCCGAGATTCCCCGCCTTTGGGGGGATCATCATTCTCGATCTTTCCCCTCGGGATTTTCCCCGGTCGCCTCGCAGGCTTCGCCCGCTTATCCGGTCGTACTTCTCTCTACGGGTGGAAAGAGCTCTCCCTCTGGATACGAGGGCTTCATCGCCGCTATATATTTCTCTTCTACTACGAGCAATTCTACCATGCTCGCTGGGGGTTCTTCGAGAGGAGAACATCGATCCTTTCGACGCGACCCTAACCCGCAGCAATAAATGTCGGATGGCGAATTTTTCATCCGCACGCCTATCTTCGTGGACTCGGGCGCTGAATCTTGCACGTATGACTTCAAAGCTTTCCAGCCCTCGACTTGGCCAATGGGATGGTAACT
Organism: Tetrastigma voinierianum; assembly: GCA_016808115.1. NCBI lineage: Eukaryota > Viridiplantae > Streptophyta > Magnoliopsida > Vitales > Vitaceae > Tetrastigma > Tetrastigma voinierianum. Next base: position 109,136 of record JAEQBH010009598.1, on the reverse strand, counting down.
GGCTCCTTTACGCCCCGGGTTCGATGAAGTAGAGACTTAACGCAATGGATAGTTCTCTCAATGAAGAGGATCGATGAAGGGGGATTCTATTAAACCAAAGCAGGCCGGGCCTTTTAGTGTACGGCGAAGCCCCCGCACCGCATGGTCTTGATACCCATGCAACCCATTTGATTCTCGTGACGTATTGAGATGGTCGCACTGGGACTTTCAGTCCCACCCAAAGTTTTCCACTGCATTCTCGAATTTCACTGGAAGCGATAGCGTAACACCCCGACCGTGAAGGGTGATTCACTTGTTGTACCAAGGTATCCATCGCAATCCCGGCGCGCCCTTAACCACCTCCTTCATACGGCCGAGCTCCCCGTCAAGACTCCTAAACCTCTCGGCTCCCATGATCGCTTCCTCCCGCCCCGGTGGGGATGATGCGGTTCTTCGTTCCCGATACGACCTCCGCACGCCTTCATTTTCTTCCTCCCGCTGGCATCAGGGTCCACGCCTCCGGGCCGGGTCAGACTCGCTCTCTCGCTTCGCACCTGGGAATGTCGCGGATCGCGGTCGCCCTTCACGCGGGGGAAATGTTATGACCTTCCGTCCGTCGTGGTTCCCGAGGATGCCGTGATTTGTCCTGCAAGCCATTTTAACTCTTTTATCAGCGTCAGTCGACGAGGCTGAGTGCTTCCACCTCGCTCTGTGACACCGCATCAGCTCTGTATTGTCCCAGATAGCTCATCAGGCGCATTTCGCCCGGTGGGATCCCGTGATCCCGTGGATCAAGGCCGCTTCCCGCCAGGTTCCGGAAGCCGATAGCTCATCGCAAGAATCGAGAAATCGCTTATATTTGGGGAAGAACCGCTGCTCCTACGCATTTCCGCCGCCACCGATGTGATGCCTATTTCAACCGGAACTCGGGCTGGCGCGTGTGGGGTCGCTCGGGCCGAGACCCGACAGCCGCGGACCGATGCGCGCGCCTGATCGCCCTCGGGCCGAGGTGTACCGTCAATCATGATCTACCGTTCCGACGTGGCACTCCTCTCGCAGTTAACAAAGAAGAAGGGGGCTCCATGGGGCCGTGCCCGCAGCCGCTCCGATGCCTAAGCCGCTTTCGAGAGAAAAGATAGACCGCTTGTATAAGAAATGTGTGTGTGAGAATGCGTGTAAGTATTGACGTACCTTCCACCGATGGGGTGGCTTCGTATTTATGTGATGTTCAACCAATGGATGGTATCAGGAGTTCTTCCCACTGACGGGATATTTCTTTTATACCATATCGTATTTGGTACAGATATAAAGAATGGGGCTACTGGGATAATCTTCCGTCCTTATCGGGGATGTCCAACTCGGCCGTGGATTCATTATTCTTTCTTTCCTTTTTTTTACTGACGGTCGACGGATTGCATTTGATCGAGATCGTTTCTATTTTCTATACCTACGGGAGTCTTCCCGGTCAATCGCTCGCCTATCTTGGCTTAGTTTGTAGATCATGGGCTGCTGGGTTATCCAAAACTGATCTTTAAGCGAATTGGGCCTTCAACCTAGGCCATCGTAAAGTAATCTGAGTACTCAAATAAGTGTGTCCAAATGACGGCCTTCACTCGACCGATGTCTCTCTGGGCTCATGAAAGTGGGCCTCACAAGGCCTATTTTTCAAACCCTATCACATCCTATACGATTTTTAGCTATTTGTGTGACGCCCCAAAACCGGGGGTCCGTTGACAATCCATCAACCTGCGAATATCACGATGCCTGCAACCCGACACCCCTATGAAACTCCAAGTAGTCTCCTTTCTCAGACGGAGCTCAACCTACAGAACCACATGTCCCAATATCAACATCATAAGACACATATATATGAAACGCGTACTGGGGCCCATACAACAATACTCATCAATATACACTAACCATATACCATGGGCTTAAGAGTTAATAATTTATTTATACAACATATATTAAAAGTTTAAAAACATTCTAATACATGTATCCAACTCCAAACACCAAAGCCACAACCCGGCTTTCTTCAAAAAATCCGCCTGGGGGATGAGCCGTCCCCTCGAACGCTCCCCTCACCTAAAAATAATATTCCCCTCGACAAGAGCTATCGCTTCAAGAAGGAATCAATTCTAAATGGGTTACTCTCCACCTATGCATATGCAATGATCCTATAAACACACATTCAGCAAATTCGTGATCCCACTAATGTCTAAATGACCAACCCATGTCCCGAATCCTCACCGACCCCCTCACACTTGCCTAAGCCATGTATGAGAAAACATCATTTTCAAAATAAAACTTGTTGTTCTCGAAAATATACTACCGAAGTGTCGGTAAAAATATGGGACTACCCTCCGAGGCGAATGTGTTGGAGAACCTTCCAAACAATACATGGGCTCCTCCGATGTGTAATTGTAGGACCATCTCCCAACATCATTCTACTGAAAATCATCCTATGAAATTCCTTTCGCAACCATGTTCGCTTTTCGTAAAATTCATGTCATACACACAATACCTAATTTCTAGGTTACCCCGGTGCATATGAAATGCATTATGCCATTTCAACACAATATATACAACACATGCTAATATATAAAACATGTATATATATTAACATAATAAAAGCACATAAAACATGTTATGCACATTCACCATCAATTACACCAAAAATTAGCTCACATGGGCTAATTAACAAATACGAGAAATTCGATTTGAATTACTTAACCAAACACATTATTTCACAAAAATATTTCATGAACACTATTCACATTACTATTCACGTGGGAACAAGAAAAACCCTGGTTACCGTCTCACGCCACTCTCAACATCATTCCACTTTTAGAACCCGATCCATGGCCATTTCCGCCTCATGCGCACACATCACAACATAATTTATTGTGTAAATTATGACTCAAGGTGCCAAACAAATTAATACTCCATCACTGACCGCCCACAATGCTCTAAAGATTTTTTACATTTTGCCCAAGTTTTCGGGAACCGATCAAACGGCCGTTCAAGGCCTCAAACCAACCGAATCATCCACAAAACACTTAAACAAAGTGTAACTCAAGTAGGATAAAACCCCTACCTCATGGAGTTTGTCAAAACTCCTTAAAACCGGAGCCCACGCGTTGCCCTCGCCGCGTAGAACGACTTTCCTTCTTGCTCCGAAGAAATCCGACGGTCGGATTAGCCGGGATCTTAGAGAGAAGGCACACCTTCTCACTCTAAAATTAAAAATCCTCACTCACCGTAAGATCTCTCAATCCGTCATTAATTTGTCTCCTTTTGAAGGAAGAAGATAACTTCTATTGGCTATTTTGTCTTATCGGTTCTTCATTAAGAATTTCAATAATGCCAATCATGTTCCTCAAGCTTGATTTTCGACCATTCGCACTATCTCTACCGGGCCCATATCCATCATCATCTTTCTACTCATGCAACATGTGTCACATGAGTACATGTTATAGGTGACTTTTGTCACATCACATGTCGTTTTTCCACACCCGATACTCGATGCCTCGAAAAACGTGCAAATTTCGACTATCTCGGAATTCGACGAAATTCGACGTGGTAGCTAGATTTCGTGAGACGATTCCAACGGTGAAGTCCATTTCATCATCCGAGATCTAGAAAAATTTTGGATTTTTACCGAAATTACGATTTTGCCCTTTTTTCCGAAAATTGGAATTTTCTCGGGTCTTACATTCTCCCCTCCTTAAAAAGAATTTTGTCCCGAAATTCCATGCACACACACATCCAACCACGTGCATTCGTAACCTCACACAACTCCAAGACCGTGTCGGGTATGATAACCCAGCTAAAGTCCCAATTATTGACAACCCGATGGCTGTCAACTCATCCATGTCAAGAATGACATTGACACCCAATATGTCTACCACCCTAAGGTCCACCATGAGCAGAATCACTGAGATCCCTGACTTATGATCTCGACACATCTGACCAACTCTCACCCTACATCCTAGGGAAGAATTTCCCCATCATCTCTAAAGGCCTCAACCTCTAATGCCCAAATCTATCACACCAATTGCAACAATGATGAACATGATGCAAAAATAATTGCGGGTATAAAACGACCCCAGATGTCCAACTCGGATCAGATGCTCAGCCTTTGGCACGATGGTGCGTACACGCCCTCGGTCCTCGATATCCCGGTCCGGCGGGCTCTATACCGACTCCGAATTCCACACTCCGGCCCTCCGCTCATCCCAGGCCGCCGGAGGCGCCAGATAGCACCTTGCGATCGGAATCGGTTCTCCACTCCCCATCAGTGGTGTGGTGGAATGAACTGCACCCCTCTCTTGTTCTATGGCTAATCGACTCCGTGCCGCCCTGCAACTCGGGATCCCCCCGCTCGGGTGCAATCTGCTCTCATATGTCCAGCCACTGCAATGGTAGCACACTATCCGCCCAACCGATCGTAACTCGATCCGCCCCTCGAAATAATGGTCGTGACTCGAACTCGCGGAACTGGCTTCCCAGTTTCTTCCCCTAACTAGAAGAAGACTCCGACTCTCCTTCCTTCGACACTAGCACTCGCATCCCGGAAAGTGCTTCTCGAGCATCCCTCAATCTCTCTCTCTACGGTCGTATCGGGTCCCAATCCATGGAGTTCATGTCCCGTAGGTGAAGTCCTACTATCCTGCCTCGAATGGACAACTTTAGCCCATTCTCGAATCTCCTCACCTTGGCCATGTCTGTGGCCACGTAATCCTCAAGAAACGGCTAATTAACTCAGGAATCTAGCCACATAATCCATCACAATATCGCCCCGTCAGCCTGTGAAATCCCGAAGCCTTCGCATGCCCTCAAGAAGATCCCAAAGTACTTACCCATGAACACCCTCAAACTCTACTCCATGTCATCGCTCTAGACCCCCAGAGGTCCTCGCCCATTTCCACCATACTCGGGCCTCACTCCTCTAACCGGAACGCAGCTTGCCTAATCTCCGGGTCGTGTCGAGGTAATCTCCATAGCCTCCTAACACCTTCTCGACCGCATGAACCAATGGTCTCGTCACCATCGACCTCCTCCCCGTGAATGTCGGAGGATGATGCGCCCTAAACCTCCGAGGTTACCTGACTCCTCCCTCGACTACCTACTATGGCCAGCCGCAAGGCGCCTACCACCGCAATACCTATACCGCCAAAGCCCGCTGATCAACACCGGTGGTGCTCGACTTCGCACCCCCGCGTGGGACGTCCCCACGCCCCGCTCTCGACTAGCCATCTACACACAAGTCAAATGGCAATTAAAATGCAATGCAAGATTTCTAAGGCATGCTAATGCCTCGAGACACTATTCATACACGTAAAACATATTTCACATACATCATTCCCCAAAGATTTATAGGCAATGTAAGACAATTAATTCTTGGCAAATCATAATCAACATAAAAACTTTATTATTATTATTTTTTTTCAAAAAAAATTTAACTCATTTTATTTTTTATTTTATTTATTTTTCAAAAAATTTTATTTCAAAATTTTTCAAGTAGAAATGTTGTTCGCGAACAAAGGTCTAAACAATGACTCGTAAACAAATAATGAGTCCAGAACCGACAAGTGCACAAAGCAGTACACCAACCGACCAAATTAACATTTCAGGTGCGCCAGTGCGCTCAGCGCCGCATCGGCGCCGGTGTCGCGGCCGCAAGGCGCCGTGGTCGCAGCCCCCCCGACCGTGTCGCGCGCTTCTCCAATGGCCGTATCAGGCCATGTCGCAAGCGCTGTGCCTCGCACCTGGCTAGCCGTGTCGTGGCCTGCCTCGCAATACAATGCCATGCCTCCTGCTCCTCATAGTCACAATACACTATAGTGTATTGCAATATAAAAACTCAACAACTCGCACTGGCCGGGTCACAATACACCGCAGCTAGTATCATGGACACAAAACCCCAGTTAATTTCGGGCCACACGCCAAATTTCAGACGCGGACACAGCCCCGCCTCAAGTCAACCTCTGGTCACAATACACTAACGTGTATTACGACACAAACCCTTGCCAAGTCTCCTGCTCTTGTCACAATACACCAAGTGTATTGTGACACAACTTCACCAAATTAAATTCAAATTCTTCCATCCCATCACCGTGTCACGATACAATGGTCAGAATATGACATCATTTATGCTCCAAATAGGCGCACTCCCATTTCTGTGTTCTCATATTTTTTCTTTTCGGCTTCTCACATTTCTTTTTTTCATCATTCTCCAAAGACACCTAAATAAATTTATGTACTTATTTTTCACTTTTCTTCTCAGCTTTTACCTAATTTAAAACCAAAAAATTTCTCCACCTCATTCATTTTTTTTTTCATTTTCCAATAACCCAAATAAATTTATTAAAATTTATTTTATTTATTTTATTCTTCCAGTTTTACACACTGTAAAACTCCTAAAAATTTTCCTATGTGCTATCCACCTAAGCACACAATTCACACAGCACATTCAACATATGATCACACAATTCACATAACATACAACTCATGCTATACACACCATCACACATCAAACACAATGCATGCAGTGTTCTAATCTCATCCCGTGCTTGTCTAGGTAATCATATACCTAACCTAACATCGAGCCACACTAAGTGGTGATGTCCTTATCTCTTAAAGACTATGGCCTAAGCCCAAATCCCTGGGTTTTTCCCAGGGTACTGTGTATCTACGCTCCGATACTGCCGTGAAGCCGGTATCGTGACTACACTTAACTACACCCACCGAGCTCCCAAGGTAATCGCACCTTTAGCTCGATACCAAGCCATGATGCCCCAAAACCGGGGTCCGTTGGACAACTGGCCGCCTGAATAATCACGATGTCGTAACCCGACACCCCTTATGAAAACTCCAGCGTAGCTCCTTTCAGACGGAGCTCTACCTAAGAACCACCTGTCCCAACATCAACATCATAAGACACATGAGCAAAAACCACTGGGCCTCCATACAACAATACTCATCAATATACACTAAGTTAATCATATACCATAGTTTCAAGAGTTAATAATTTATTTTATACAACATATATTAAAAGTTTAAAACATTTTAATATACATGTATCCAACTGAAACACTACAAAGCCACAACCCTAGCTTTCTTCAAAATCGCCTAGGATGAGTTTCTGCTCGAACGCTCCCTCGCACCGAAAAATAATATTCCTCGACAGGTGAGCTATCGCCCCAAGAAGGAATCACCCTAAATGGGTTACTCCCCACCTAAGTGCATATGCAATGATCCTATGTAAACACACATTCAAGTAAATTCGTGATCCTACTTGAATGTCTAAATGACCAACCCATGTCCCGAATCCTCACCGACCCCCTCACACTTGCCTAAGCCATGTATGAGAAAACATCATTTTCAAAATAAAACTTGTTGTTCTCGAAAATATACCACCGGCGTCAAAAAATACGGACTACCCGAGGCGATCAAATGAAAACCTTCCAAACAATACACGGGCTCCTCCCATGTACTGTAGACCATCTCCCAACACCATTTTACCTAAAATCAACTCGTGAAATTCCTTTCGCAACCATGTTCAAGCTGTAAAATTCATGTCATGCACACACACCTAATTTCTAGGTTACTCCCTACAAGATGAAATGCAAAAGACGCCATTTCAACACAATATATACAACACATGCTAATATATAAACATGTATATATATTAACATAATAAAAGCACATAAACATGTTATGCACATTCACCATCAATTACACCAAAAATTAGCTCACATGGGCTAATTAACAAATACGAGCAATTTGATTTGAATTACTTAACCAAACACATTATTTCACAAAAATATTTCGTGAACACTATTCACATTACTATTCATATGAACAAGAGTGTCCCCGGTTAATTGCTCACTCGCTCACTCTCAACATCGGGCCCACTTCAGGAACCCGAATCCACTTCTGCCATTTTCTGGGCTTCATGCACATTACAACATAATTTATTGTGTAAATTATGACCTCATGTGCTAAACAGTCCAATACACCCATCACTGACTATCCACAACAAATTCTTTAAAGATTTTTCTTCACATTCGATTCCGTGTTTGAACCGATCAAACGGGCTGTTCAAGGCCTCAAACCAACCGACCATCTACAAACACTTTTAAACAAAGTGTAACCTGCGGATAAAACCCTACCTCATGAGTTTGTCGAACCCTTAAAACCGGAGCCCACGCGTTGCTCCTCGCCGGCTGCAGGAACGACTTTCCTTCTTGCTCGAAGAAATCCTGACGGCCTGATTAGTCAGATCTTAGAGAGAAGGCACACCACTCTAAAATTAAAAAATCCTCACTCACTGCATCTCTCAATCCGTTCTAGCCAATTTGTCTCCTTTTTGAAGAAAGAAGACAACTCCTATTGGCTATTTTGTCTTATTGTCTCATTAAGAATTTCAATAATGTCAATCATGTCCCCCAAGCTTGGATTTTCGACATTTGGCACTATCTCGGCCGCCCATATCCATCCTCTTTCTACTCATACAACAAGTGTCACATGAGTACATGTTATAGGTGACTTTTGTCACATCACATGTCGCTTTTCTAAGACCCGACACTGATGCTCAAAACGTGCAAATTCGACCGGCTCCTGACCCGATGAAATTCTATGTGATAGCTAGATTTCATGAGACGATTCCAAAGGTGAAGTCCATTTCGTCATTCGAGATCTAGAAAAATTTTGGGTTTTTACCGAAATTACGATTTTGCCCTTTTTCCGAAAATTGGAATTTTCTCGGGTCTTACAATTTGTATATTGGATTTTTGATCTATTGCAAGTTTGAAACAATAATATTATTTATCCTTTAAAAAAAAAACTCCAAATTGACATCTTCATATTTAGAGATGATGGGTCCACTTTTTAGAGTTTCAACTCCAACCAACAATCTTCATTTTTAATTCCAAATCACTATTCATTCTTCAAATCCTTATTTTTATCAAATTAGAATATTTTTAGAAATATGATATATGAAATATTTTTATTTTTATTTTTATTTAAACATAAATATGAAATTATATTAAATAAATAAAATATATTAAAAAACCAAAAAAAAATACATTTTAAACTAATAAATATTATATTATAGAGCATCACATTACATTAGAAAAAATAAAACAATATTAATAAAACTACATAATAAAAATTACATTAACCAAATAATAAAAATACAATGAAAACTAATACGGTGATATATCACCTCCATAATTTCCAATCGCTATATTCATTAAAATTACAGTTAACTTCATTATGACCACTTGATCCACTTCTTGCTGGGATTTACAAGTAATTTTTTTCAATAATCTTCATTTTTTTATCTTGAACTACTCATGCTCGAATGGATCAGATATGGAATCAAGATTTTTTTCCATAGCTTTTTTTCTTATTTTTCAGGTTCTAACTCATATTTGTTGTGATAAAGAAGCTCATTATGCACTTCGAAATGCATTAATTGAGCATTTACGGGAAAGATATAACAACAATGTTCCTTATAGCTCAAATGTATTAGTTTAATTAAGCATTTATGGGAAAGATATATCAACAATGTTCCTTATAGCTCAAATGTATTAGTTTAATTAAATAATATGCAAAACATCATGTGATGTAATCTCTATATTCTTTTTTATTTTTAGTTTGAAGTTGTATTTTTATTAATAAGAAATTATTGAATTAGTTAATTAAAATATTAATGCTTTATATTTACAATAATATAAATAAAAATATATTATATCAACATCAAAAAATAATTTTAATAAAAATTTTAAATTATTAAATTTATTAAAATCATTTTACTATATTGTATATGAAAAAATGATTCAAAATTAATAAAATAATAAAATAATAAAAATAAAAATATTTTAAAAAATAAAATATGTTATGTAAAAATAGAATATTAAAATAATTATTTTATTATTATAAGAATAAAATAATGAGAGAATAATATTATAATATTAAAATAATAGGGGAATAATAGTTATATTCACATCTCCAAATATGGAGATGGGAAATAGAGGATGGTTGGAGTGCATTTTGAACCCAAATCTCCAAATATAGAGATGGAGTAAAAATAGAGAATGGTTGAAGATACCTAATATCAATCCAATACAAGGTGAAAAGCGATACTATGTTTACACAAATTTATAAACCCTAAGTCAGACTATTATTCATTTGTGACACATTTCTTCTTTATGTGGAAGTGAGGAGGAATCAGCTCTCAGAATATCGACTCTTTGATGGCAAACAACTCGAACTCCTGCTTTATCAAGACATAAATTTTTTAAATCGATCAATAAAAACTAGCTTGCAGCCTGATGGTGCATAGCAAGAGGGTTTGGCTTTTCTCTTTAACTTAGAGCTCACGCAATGTTAATCTCTAGAACAAAATATATATAAATACAAATAGCATATATAATAAAATTATAAAAGTTTAAACAAAATATGCAAAATCTTTGATACAATGATTTGCAATTAATGTCATATTACTCTAGAGCTTATTGTCAGATTGATCCTAGATTGTATGAAGAAGATGCATCATCGTGATTTGCTTCATTAGAAATGAAATCTCCTTTGCATGTTAGAAAAAATAAATGAAAAACAAAAATTAGAAAGAAAAATAAAATACACATAAGAGGAAGATTAAGAAAATTATATTGAAAGAGGGAAGAAAAGGTTAAACTAATGTATTCTTTCTCCAACATATACAGTACATGTTTGAAATATAAGAAGGAAATGATCAAGAAAGGTGTATACCTTTTGAATTTGTGTGAGTTGTTTTGCAAATCCAACATAATCGTCTCCTCTCCCTCCGCATTATCTCTACGACACTCGAGACCGTTGCATACTACTTGCACTGATGATGGTATCGGACGACCGCCCCTCGGCCCCGCTGTAATTGCAGTGGTCACAACCTCATTCATTAGATGATTTCGATATAGGATGGTGTGTAATGCTTAAAGAATTCTCGTGGCCTCCAGCATCCGCTTCCCATTAGAAGATCGGTGCCGAGCCAAAGCCAAAAACATCATTCTTTTCTAAATACACTCCCGACTACAATACTTCAGGTGCCATATAACCATAAGTCCCCAAGACGCGTTTGATGTTCAAGACATAAATCTCTATGAATGATTGGCCAGGAAAATTTAGTATGAAGATACGATCATCAAATAAGCAATCTCATTTGCAATTTTTAGTCTAATCCTCCACAGTAAACAAGTACTGATCGACGATCTTAATTGATCATCAAGATTTTACTCTTAGGAATTCAAAACTAGTGGAGTCAGGTTTCTGCCAAAGATCCTACAAGCCTTCAAAGCATTCTATGACCACCACTTGTGTCGCTACGCCTATTCCATTGCAAACCCTTTCAAGGTCACCATGGTATATGCGAGAATTATACTTCTTCAAACAAACAACTCTACCTTCCAAACAACCTTTATATCAATAGCAATCTGCCCATTTTTCAAAAATTTGATTCTCATGGCTGTAATTGTCGGGTGAGTTTTTTGGAAGCTATTCAAGCTGAAAAGCCACTAAGGGGGATTGAAGTACTTGCAATCAAAATAGGAAATTTGTTTCTCCAATAACAACCCTTCATTCCTCAACATGTTTTGATCCTCTCTCGTCTTCTTATACCACATTTCAATACGTAGCGGTTTATCCCTTCAATTTTAGGATCTCCTTCCTCAAACTGTGATGATATGAGTGGCTACTTACTAATCTACCACCACAAAAAGAAAAGAAAAGAAGAGAGCCATAATATTCAATATTAATCTTAGTTGTACCCTAGCTACATTTTTTTTCCATATAGATATATGGTATAAAACAGAATCAATTGAGGCATATATATATATAGGAATTAATCCAAGAAAATAATTACAATACCATCATCTATCATTATAAGAGTTAGTAATTATTCTCATCAATGGAAAAGTAAGGTATACGTACATCTCCCAACTGAAGATCATCCTCCCAGACCTTAAGAAGGGCTTCAAGTCTTCTGGTGAGGCAGAGTTAGAAGCTGCAAGAGAGAGAATAACCATTGAAGTTATTGCAAGATAGAAGGAGAATTCAAAGCCGCTGGAGCCCACACGTTTCTCTCATCCCTAGACACATAAAGAGGTAGACCTCCACCCTAAAAAGGAAGCTTCTTCCACCACACAGGACCTCAATGACTGCTGTTGCTATATTTTTTGAAAAAAAAACATACATATACTTGGCTTTACAAACTATTTATTGTGAAACCCCGAGAAAATCTAATTTTCTTAAAAAGAGCAAAATGGTAATTTCAGAAAATCCGAATTTTTCAGATTGGGATGACGAAACTGGACATCATGGAATCGCCCTTCACTAAATCTAGCTACCACGTCGAATTTCGAGACGGTTTGAATTTGCACGTTTTTTGAGGCAACGAGCGAAAAGGAAACACTTGGCACATCACAATTGTGCTACATGTCGTGTGTAGAATCGCCTCAATCTCAGCCTGTCACAGTGCCATACTGACATGGCATTCCTAATCAGAAAAGTCAAAGTGAGTGGATTGGCGGATAAGAAACTAATGAGCCAATGATGGCTTGACAAGTGGCAAATGAGGACATAAGGGAATAAAACAAAAGAGAGACAATCTCTTCTCACTTTGGAGCCCAAAAACGTGTGCTGAAGGGTTTCAACAGAGAGAAAGAGTGGTTTCTAGGATTTCCCCAAGATTCGGACCGTGGTTCTCGTCGAACCAAGAAGCAAAGTTATTCTACGTGGGCAAAGTGGCTACGCCAGTGCATACCGGTTTTGTGGAGTTCCGACAACTCCAAGAGGTAGGATCTTTTCCTACTTGGTTTATTCTTTGGCTAAGAGCCATTTTATGGATGGGGATTTGTTAAGGCCTGGAAGGCCGTGTTATTGGTCTCAAAATCTTTGAACTGAGTGAAGAAATCCCTACTTGTGTGGCCTTGAACAATGTGACGCCCCATTCCAGGGGGTCCGTTGACAACCCGTCAACCCACTGAATATTCGTGAATGTCGGATAACCCGACACTATTCCATTGAGTCCCCTTTTCCAAGACTCAAGATTTAATGAAAATCGGGCAGAGTCTCCTTTCTACGGGGAGCTCTACCCAAGATATAACGTGTCCCAACATTGTACACCGACCACACCGGGTCCACATGCGAGTAAAAATAGCCACTTGGGCCCATGCATCAATACTCACAAAAATACAACAACTATATTACAATAGTTCAAGAGTTATTACATTACTCTTAATCAAAACATATATTAAAAGTTGGAGTTCTAATACATGTTTTACAAAGAAAATGTCAAGCCACAATCCGACTTTCTTCTAAAACGCGACCTCTAGTGAGCGCCGTCCTCCTGTACACTCCCTGTACCTGAAATAATGATCCCTTGACAGGGTGAGCAATGACCAGTAGTGATAATTTCCTACATGGGTTACTCCCCACGTAAGTGCACATGTCATGGCAAACAATCACACTCAAGCAAATACATGATCCTACTTGAATGTCTACATGCCCAATCCCATGTCTCGAGTCCTCACCGACTCCCTCACACATGCCTAAGCCAAATGCGAGCAAAATACAGTTTTCAAAACAAAAGCTTTTTGTTCTGAAAACACACTACTGAATTTTGGTAAATATATTGGACTACCCTCCGAGGCGACTGCTGATACTTCCAATACTACTGGTCCGCCTAGCCCGAGATGAACCGCTGACCACTCTAAGGCGCCAAAAATCTTCCTTGGAACCCTTCTACAATTGTTTTCATTTTTATTTCCAATTTCTTTCGCCATGCACTCACACCTACCATCTACAGCCCAAGCATATGGAACGATTATTCCAAACACCATGCTAATATATTTCATGTATATATTAACATAATTAATTCACATAATCCATGTTATTCAATTCAATAATCAATAATACCAAAATTAGCCTACATGGCTAATACCAATCCAATTCATTTTGAATCACCCAACGAACACACAAAATCACATTAACAATCACGTGAACAATTTAAACCCCTCGGCCTAATCGCTCACTCGCCACACAAGTAAGGACTTTCCACTTGCTCAAAGATTTTGAGAGATCGATAACAAGGCCTTCCAGGCCTCAACAAATCCCCATCCATAAAATGGCTCTTAGCCAAAGAATAAACCAAGTAGGAAAAGATCCCTACCTCTTGGAGTTATTGGAACTCCACAAAATCGGTGCCCACGCATAGCCCTTGCCGTGTAGAACAACTTTGCTTCTTGCTCCGTCGAGAACCGATTGTCCGAAAGCCGGGAAATCTAGAGAGAAGTCACTCTTTCTCTCTCTAAAAATTGGTTTGGCCACTCATTGCACGATTTGTTCTTCAATTGAAGAATAAAACTATTCCTCTTTTGTTTTATTCACTTAAACTTTCCAAAAATTCCATCATTGTCCCTTAGTTTGGATTTTTTACACATGGCTTAATCTAAGCCATTCATCTCCATCATCTAACTAATCATGCAACATGTGTCACATGGGTACATATAGTAGGTGACTTTTTTCACATTACATATCTCTTACAAGCCGCTTTATCAAGACCGACACCCTGCCTTGAAAACGTGAAATTTCCTATTGTCTCCTGACCGACGAAATTCGACGTGGTAGCTAGATTTCACGAGATGATTCCAACCGTGAAGTCCATTTTTTCATCCAAGATCTATAAAAATTTTGGGTTTTGACCGAAATGATCATTTTACCCTTTTTAAGAAAATTAATTTTGAGTTTTACAAATAAAGGCTTCACCCGAGGTTTCAATCACCACGTGATCGTCAGGTGGATTTTTGTGTCACGTGATTCAAAATGAATCGTTTGATTGTTATTAGCCCATGTGAGCTAATTTGGTGTTATTGATTGTGAATTGAATAACATGAATTGTGTGAATTCACTTGTTAATATATACATGAGAAATATATTAGCATGAATATTTTGAAAAATGGCAAGTAATGCATTCCATATGCAATCGGCACCCTAGATGGTGTAGGTGTGAGTGCATGACATGAAGGAAAATAAAAGAAAAATGAAAACAATTGTGAAAGGAATTTCACAAGATTTTCCAAGACCGGTTTCTCGAGAAATGGGTCTACCAAGCATCTCGGCTACGAACTATGCATCAAGCCGTAGAATTACCCATAAATTCACCTTGGAGGGTTGTCCAATGTATTTACCGAAATTCGGTAGTAAGTTTTCGAGAACAAAAAGCTTTTGTTTAAAAAACTATATTTTTGCTCGCATTTGGCTTAGGCATGTGTGAGGGAGTCGGTGAGGACTCGAGACATGGGATTGGGCATGTAGACATTCAAGTAGGATCATGTATTTTCTTGAGTGTGATTGGTTGTCATGACATGTGCACTTAGGTGGGATAACCCATGTAGGAAATTATCACTACTGGCATCAAGCCACTCACGAGGATCATTATTTCAGGTATAGGAGGTACAGGAGGACGACGCCACTGTAGGCCGTTTGAGAAGAAAGCCGACATGGGCTTTGGTATTCATTTTGTATAAATATGTATTAAAACTTTTAAATCTTAATATATATTTGAATTAAGAGGATTTATTAACTCGAACTATGTTTTATATAGTTGATATATATTTTGTGAGTATTGACATGGGCCTATGGCCATTTTTACTGCACGTGACCGGGTGGTCATGTAAAATGTCAGGATGTTGTACTTCGTAGAGCTCCCCTGCACAGCGCGAGACTCGCCTCGATTTTCATGAGTGGTGTCTGCTTCCCGACATCCATGAGTATCTACGTTGATCTAAGCTGTTGGACCCCTGAAAATGGGGCACAGCTTGGTATCAGAGCTTAGGTATACGAATACCTAGGGCTCTATGGGAAACGGGTTAGATCATGCATCCATTGTGCATTTTGATGAATGGTGTGTATAACATGAATTGTTGTGTATGATGTGTGCTTTGTATGCTTAGTGAGTAGCATAGGAGAAAGTGTTGAACATTAGGGTCGAGAAAACAAAACCCTAAGTTTGAGGTTTCAGTCGGGTTTGAAAATCTCGGGGCAAAAAATAAATTCGTAATTAGATGAAAAAATGTGTTGAGGAGAAATTTTTTCTGAGGTTTCAACAATGTGTGAAATAGAAAATTAAATAAAAATTAAATTTTAATAAATTTATTTTGTTCTACTCAAGACATTAAAATATATATATATATATATATATATATATATATATATAGTATATATATATATATATATATATATATATATATATATATATATATATATATATATATATATATATATATATATATATTTATTTTTTTTATTTTTTTATTTTTTTATTTTTGTGATCTTACAATAGCTGAACAAAGGAAAAAATTAGTGAAAATAATAATAATTGTCAAGTACCGTACACGCCCATTTCCCAATCTTCGCTCACGACATAAAGATACTGTATCGCGACACGCCAGTACCCAGGCCACGAGACTACCGAGCCGGTGCGCGTAGTCGGGTGCCAGCAGCCCACGATACGCGGCCAGCAGCCATGCGTGATGATACAATACCCGACACGACCGCCTCGCACAAGCAGAGGTTGCTTGACGCCGCTGCAGCATGGCCCGCTGCAGGAGTCGTGAATACAAAATTGTATCGTACGGGGTGACCATTCAGGTCGCAATATGGCACGCCGAAGGCTGGGCGATACAAACAATGCTGACACGACAACAACGCGTCGCGACATGGCCCGCGATACTACCGGGCGCGTCGCGACACGCAAGACGCACGCGCTTACACGGCACGCGAATGCGTTTACACGATACGCAATGCGCGTGGCATGGTCGCCACGATACACTTTTGTATCGTGACGTGGGATTCGGTGATATCAGACCACACATCAGCACAGCGACGCGCGACACTGGCTACCGTGAATATCGGTCCAATGGGTCGACACCTGCCGCTGCTAGCGCGTGAAGGCGCCGATGAGGTCTGCAATGACATAATTTTTGTATCGCGGACCTGAGGGGGGTGACGACATCGCAAATAAGGCGTGGCGCGACACTGGGTCATGACACGACCGAGGACCCACCACGATATCAAGGCCACAGGCCCACGACACGCCCAGCTACAGGTGTGCACGCGGCCCGGCGCGTGCACGCGGCCCGGCAGCAGGCGCAGCTCAGGTTCAGGTGTGCACCTCAGGCACTCACCAGCTTTTGACTCGCTGCACTGCTCTAAGTCACCGTTTGGGATCACTGCTCACGAGCACTCGCTCACGAGGTTTTCAAAAATAAAATAAAATTTTCATAAGTGTGATTTAAAGTATGGAAATTTTTAGTATGTGAATAGTGTCTTCGGGTCAGGTTTACATCTTGTAGATACCGCATTTAACCACTCGCCATTTGACACGGGTAGATAAGGTCGCGAAAGAGGACCTAGTGGTCGCCTGACGCAGGTAATCGGGCCGTGCACCATCGCACCAAGAGCCTTGCCAGTGCCATATGATCAGTAGCCACCGCTATTGCATGTGTCAGGCGCAGAACCAGGGTCGGGTCAAAACGACTCCCAAAGCAGCTTGGCACATCGCCCTCCAATGGTTAGAGGAGGAGTGGACTCTAGGGTCAGGACGATAATGACCGCAGAGGAAAAGGTAGATGTTATGCGAGGCATCCAGGATATGGGTGTTGGTACTAAGAGGAAGGGAGATCAATCTTCTTCTAGTTCGAGAAAGAAGCCGAAGGCTTCGGGTTCGCAAGGGTTCCAAAGGCCTAAGTTATCCGGCCAGTGGACGAAGCCAGAGCTACAAATGGGCAGATGAGATGTTATGTTTCCACCGCAAAGAACCCTGACATATGAGGAGGGATTACCCCGCAGGCGTGGGATCCCGAGGTTTGGGACTGCACAAATCCCGCCAGCCAGGACAGAGCGTATATAGTTCATTCCTCCACACCCCAAGATGGGCCGAGGGAACCGCTTCAGTCGTAGTGGGTGCTATACAAGCACCTTTCTGCAAGACAGATGGGCCGCAGTATGGGCCGAGGCTGTGCATAAAGCCTCGCATACCCAGTGACTCGGGGACCCAGGGCATGTCCATGTCATATGCCGCAGGCCGAGCAATGCCAGACGCCCTGATACATGCAGGCAATGCTTTATACCCAAGATTTGCCTTCCGATGCATCCTGCGACACGATCTTGCAGGTGATAGTTCGGGCTTGGGAGGTCGGTGCCTGGAGAAGCCATGTGTGGATGTTCTTCCCTAAGATCTAGGGTGAGGGCTGACCTGATAGGTCGGGATTGTGAGTCATAGATCTCAGGGATTCTGCTCATGGTGGACCCTCGGGGGATCACATCGAGTCGGGTGTGAGTGCACGTATGTGGTCATTCACCACTGCGGGTGTGGGTCAGAGTTCATCGCCGACTACGTCCAATGAATACTCATAGTTCAAATCAGAAAATGAGAAGTAATTAATGTGTTAGCGAAGCAAGAAGGGTCGTTAATCCCCCCGTGAAAAGCCCGAATTATGTGAAGAAGACTGAGGTAGTATCCGCACTTCAAGGGTGTAAGAGACCTCGAGATATCCGCACTTCGCTGGTGTAAGAGACTCTGAGGTATCCAATTTGCGTGTGGATGCAAGAGACTCGCAAAGCAAGGTGAAAAGTTCGCTGTCTGAGAGAGAAAAACACACCTGGCCGGGCGGTTATCACGTGTGAGACTTGTGAGTCATGATGTGAGCCTGACCCATCGGATTAGCCATCGACAGTCGAAAAACGCGTGTATAAAATGAATGCCTAAGCGCGCAAGTGCACGCAGAGTCCCAAGTAATATAGTGTACTTAAAGTACTATATATCGATCCACAGGAAAAGTAAATTGACTAATAGAGGTTCTGCTTTTCGACAATATCCGAATAAAGGAGTTTAGGGTAAAAATTAATAAGGAAACCGCAACTAAGTCACGATTCTAGTGAATTAATTTATGGTTGCGCCAGTGGTTAAATCGCCCCTATCACGCGCCTCTCAATGGATTACTTTTCTAAAGATATTATTCAATCTATTTGTAATATGTCAATTAGCGAGGTGATCTTGTCTACGAGATATCCTCTCTCGAGGTATATCCGCCTATCTCGTGAATAGAATCGAAAGATATCTATCTCGACTCCAGATTCAAATGCTTAAATGTTCTAACCTCACCGCTTACCTTCAGTTCTGACATCTCTATTAACCGACCGGCTAAAGGCTACTCTTGCAATTCCAGATCCTCGAATACCTCATCTCTCGAATCTCTGACTTCCAAAGGCGAGTATGTTAACATCGCCGACATTAACATATAATTGAAATGCGTATAGAGTAGATGTGACAAATTAATAATCGAATAACATGAAAGATCAAACTTTAATCCATCGGACATGACATGGTTTGACGTGAACTCCTAGAAAGAGATCTAGAACATAATGGAAGAAAATATAAAACTGCTTAATAAAGGAAACATTGTTCTAAAATCCGAAAAATATCCAAAATGAAAAGCGTTACACCCTCGCACTTCCTCGACCTGTCACCGCTTCGAAACTCCGCGGCTCTTCGCTCGTGCCTCCGATCCCCATGATTTCGAACCCTAATTTGCTTTAATGATGAGGGCAAGATTAAGTCGACGCGCCGGGCGACGCGGTGACGCCGCGACGCGGTGGTGTCACGACGCAGGACGCTTCACGACGCCGAGACGCCGCGACGCGGGTGGTGTCACGACGCGGGGACGCCACGACGTGGGAGACGCCACGACGCAACGCGCGAGGTGCGTGGGGACGCCACGACGTGGGACGCCGACGCGACGTGTATTTCATCGCCTTTGTTCCCATTTGCACCAAAATCAGCTTCCTCGTTGCTCTTTCACCCCAATGCTCCCGCATTCACTAAAGACATCAACTCAAGATTCTAGTCACAAAAACTATAAAATTACCGTAAAATAAACAAAAATGTAGACTGACGCTTTGTGCATAATATGAGTGTTTTAGGTAATCTATCACACTCAAACTTAGTTTCGTTGTCCTCAAGCAAGAACCGACTCTAGACAGACACACCACCCGACATAATGTAACTCACACTCAATACGTTGATGCACATGCCGAAAAGTAGGATCAATTTGAATTCACTCACATGCCCACCTGCTTTTTCGATGTTCAGCAAAGGCATACGTATATTTGACTTTCAGAATCTCGATTTAGCTAGGTGGAACCTAATTAGTGCATCAAACCCTATGGTGTTCAATAGCCTTCCAAAAATCCCTATGTGCTTATAGTGAATGACCTCCAGAATATGCCTAGGTTCCGATACCCCCAAACTTAAGCTCAACTCGCCTATTAGGAAGAAGCTAACTAGGAAAGGATAGGAACGCACCCATTTATTCATGTCCTCATACTTAGAAATTTCCTACGTACCTAAAACAAAATGGAAGAAGACCTAGTGCCAAGAAGTTTTAGGTCGAGGTACCTCAGAATGGATCCATCGGGTGACTTCACCGCCTGGTTAAGGGCACCGGTGCATTCTAATCTCTTCAACCACACCTCGAACACTAAACCAAACTCAAAGGCCCTAGGTTGCTGGAATCCATCTTCCTCCCATACGTTGAAGTCACGACTCCGCCACCGCTCAGTGGCATTAGGCTTCGATAGCTCCTCGCATCGCGTCTGGATTCGATTGATGATCCCGCTTTATTCCATGCATATGCTCTATTGGCCATATTTCTTTTTTTTTTTTCTCCTTTTCTATTGTTTTTGTATTTTCTCTTTGGGTCAGCTCGATGGCAATCCTCTTTGATTAGGTGTCCCATCTACTCAAATGGTGGTTCGAATCTCCCTAAAGCTGATCGAATCCTTAAGATAGGTTGGTCTCAAGACTTATGCATACTCCTTGAAAGTCACTAGTGTGAGTGTGATAGTGGCTTGAGAACTCGGTTTCGACTACCCGGATTGGATTCACTAGCCCTTTCAACTATTCAATCTAATTACCGATCATCACAAATGCATGCAATCAACAAGTTTATAGTGACCTAATCCAAAATCATCCTCAATTTTCAACATGGCACACATGTATGCAATTACTATATGCAAGAATGTCCTAAAATATAATCAAACAACTAACACATGACTCATGAAATGAAAGGGCGATGTAAAATAAACTGAAAAACAAAACACACTAATATGCGGAACACACTAAAAATACTACACACTCATTGAAACCAAACACAATAAACAAAACACAAAACATGGTACCCGATCACCAAACCCTCCCCAAACAAAATATCCGCTGTCCCTAATCGGCAAGATAAAAACATAGAGGGTAAGGGAACTCCCCTGAATATCACCACGGTGGAGGTAGCTGTGGATGCTGGAAAAGCCGTGGTCGAGTTTAGCCGGGCTCGCAGATATCGGGCCGTCACGTAGAATGATGGTCCGACGGGCTTAACCGCCCGTATATCAAGACGCTAACGCCCACGTCCCGGTAACGAGACCTCCTGGCTCCCGGGCCCCATCCCGTAAGGCGCTGCACGCCGCTGAGCGAGCACCGGTCCCCAAGATCCGTGGAAGCGACTGGGGGAGGAGTGGCGCCCCGTGGCCGCCGGGAGGTGGGTGGAGGTGGCGTGAGGTGGGCGGAGGTGGCCGACGACCGCCAAGTGCCCCCGGACGCCAGGATCCATAACGAGCCCGATACTATAAAGCTCGCCCTCGCCCGGGAGGGCTCGTGGACCCGAATCGTAGGTTCTCGTGCCGGACACCGTGTGTGTCCCCGCTTTGAATTCGATATTGCCTTGACGATGAAGCCAGTCTTCATTGTCGCCAGGCACTCCCGCTGTTTGCACAAGCCAAATATCGTAGTGGAAGTAAGTTCTAGGTTCATCTTCGCATTCCGCTACGGAGGATGGCATCCTTTCGGCTAACCCCGCTTCAACATCAATGGGATATCCCTGGATGATGGTGGCGGTTGAGCAAGGAACGCCGGTCGTCACCTCACACACATTCGCCGTCAGATAAGACGCCGGCGATGAAATGATGCCAAACCTGAACAGCCAAATGTTTGGGCTCAAATTCGACCGCACGGCCCGCGACCGCTGATCCTCCACTCACCCCGGCCTCGTCAATACGCCGATGACCTCATGGTAGCTCCGATGCTCGCTGAGCCGACAGCTGAACCCCGGGACATGCTCTGTGCCATAGGAAACTATCGATCGACCCCGCTACCGGTCGACCATCATACCTCGCACCCCGACCTTTGAGACACGGACGCGAGGTCAGCGTGAACCCTCGAACTACTCATTGTCACCGGACGGTGGGGTTGGGCATAAGGCACGCCACCCTTTAGCCTCGATTGTCTTTCTAAAGAAATCATCGGGGTGATGAAACCTCTTCCTAATGAAGGATCGGTTTTCGTGAAATTGTGCTAAACTCCATCCACTATCAAGGTTATAAAACTGAGGCATCGAACGCGGGAGTCGGGTCCTCGATGGGCCGACTCGCTGGTGATCTGTACACGGTAGGGTGAGTTTAGAATCAACAAAATTTGTATCCAGAGGTTCTCCTACCGCCGTGAGTCAAGCTAACAAAGATAGCTGCCCTAGGGTCGAACACAGGGATGGGTTTTCTTCGTACAAATGATTTGAGTGAAATCAAAACTGGTGAATTAAATTTGGATTTTTGGGTTTTGTGAAAACAGTGTGAGTAGTTTGAAAACTTAATGACTGTAAAGACTGAAAGTTAAGTGGCTGGTTTGCAACTGAAAATAAATCAAGAAAATAAGAAAAGAGAACTTCGCGTAGGCCACGATTTAAGAGATCCTAGGCTAACTTAAGAGCTCCCCGTTGAAAAACAACTCCTATTTGAGTCAACACAGATGCGCTTATGGCCCCTTTAGTTAAACCCTAACATTCCATTATCATTCTCTTTTGAGGCTCGTAGTTCATCTAAAAATAACAAAGGCATCTCTCACCCGAGCACACGTATTCTAAAGCATGGAGTATCGCCAAAACAATAACTCGTAAATGTTATTTAACCCTAATTAAGAACCCTAACATGTAAATACACTCGAGGCTAGTAAGACCATCTAGAGAACCACAAGGCATCTTCACCGAGCACCGACCTAAAGCATGGAGAGTATTGGCCAAGACAATAACATCCCATGTTATGCAACCAAGTTTTGAGTATAAGGCCATAAATACACTACCCGCACACTAGTGCCAGGGAACCACCTCCTCAAAGAACTCCAAAAGATCTCCACCCTCAGCAGCCCTTTTACTTCAAGAAGGAAGTGGTTTTAGTTTCGCCATCCCCTCCAAGCTCATCCTTGGAGGTGTTTGGCAAACCAAGCAGTGGAGAGAAAGAGTGAGGAGAGAAAAGAGAGAAAAGAAAAGCAAAAACTAAAATAAAAGACTTTATTTTACAAAAATAAAAGCTACAAAATTATTCTCCCAAAGACTCCGATGCTTGAAAATGTTAGCTTCTACATAAAAACAAGAGGGGCTTATATAGCCTCCTCAAGGTATGAAAATTAAAAAGCCTAACAATGGCTAAGTTATAGACAAGAGAGTAATTCACCAAAATCAAGTCACTGTGACATTAATTTCATAAAAGGATGACATGGCAATGGATTTTCACATAGTCACACTCGCTAGCTTTAGCGAAATCAATGTGTTTCTCCTCAAGGGCTACTGCTCCATTGGCCACCTGCTCTTTGCCGCTTCTCTTCAATTTTCTTCCCGTCTATTTTTCTTCCATTTTCTTCTCTTCTTTCCTTTCTAGTCTCTGATCTATGATGTTGAGTTTGCCCTGAATTCTTCGTGTTTTGATCGACTCAACAATATATGCATGTTTAGCTCACAAAAACTGCAAAAATTGCCACAAAATGCGATCATTAGAATAATAGGGACCTTAATATGTAAATTGCTTAATTATAATATTTAGTGATATAAAATACCTAAAACCTGAGTAATGAAGAGGTTTCAAAAACAACTGGCAATTAATCATTGGCAGGTAATCTTTCGCTTCTCACATATATTACTAATCTTAGATGCAAAAATCATCAAACACCTAATGAAAATCACTAAATCCAATTTAATGATCATCAAGATCCAACAAACCAAATGTGGACTGTGAGATTCTAGCTGGGAACCTAAGACCCAAAAATGAGGACCTACAATACCTCGACTTTCAAACTAAAGCACCAAAGAAACCCTTGGGACTTTCATACTGGCTAGACTCTCGGGCACACACAGGGAATGCCACCTATGACCCAAAACCCGCCAAAAGAGGGTGACTTTAAGGCTGGTCACAGTAAAGGAGGTTCTAAACGTGGATGGGAGCTCCCGACAGTCCCAAGTGGGTACCAGACTTGGTGAGCCGGTGGTTTCAGCGAGTGAAGGTGTGTGAGATGAAGAGCCAAAATGAACTATTCTGGGCCAGAAGAGGTGGCCACGCCGCTGACGCGCGGGGTCGACGCTCGCGCCATGGCGAGACATGACCAAAATGACGCCGCGATGGCGGGACCACGCCGCGACGCGGCGCGGCAGCCGACCAAATGACGCCGCGACGTGACGTAGAGCTTCAAAAATGACGCCGCTGACGCGGAGAACTAATGCGCCGCGACGCGACAGAGGGCTTCAAACCCATCGCCGACGCGGAGGAATCGCCGCTGACGCGACGTAGAGCTTCAAAAAATGATGTCGCGACGAGAACTCACGGCCGCTGACGTACGCAGAGATGAAATTTTGACGCCGCTGACGCGAGAAATCCACGCCGCCACTACGTGATGAATTTTGACGCCGCGACATGCCGAGATCTCCACGCGACGCAAGGTAGAGTGTCTCAAGAAATTTTGAACAAATGAACTCGCCCACTTTTTCGAGAACCCACGCTGTAAACATTCTCATTCCGCATCAACACGCACCCGCACTCGCCCGGTCCCAATCTAAACCAACGCTATAAACACCATCATGAACACAACTAGAAACCAAAATTGCTGAAAACAACCTTTAAATAGAACTTTGAAACTACAAAATTTAGGAACACTCTGGTTGCCTCCCAAGAAGTGCTATGTTTAATGTCGTTAGCCTGACGCACTCAAACTCAATGTGCTCAAGAACTCAAACTCAGGATCGCCGACTATACTTCTTTCCGCTACCGCCAAAGGAATGACTTGCTCGTCTGCAAGAAACTCGCTCCATAGTACTAAGTTTCAAGCGCTGGGTGGCGACCGTGAATGCGCCCTTCTGATGCGGAACTTCCCGCCCCACAATGTGAAAAGACCTTTGTTACCGCGGAAAGGTCCTGACCATCGAGACTCACTTCCCTAAAAGCTTTAGCTCTGAATTGAATAGGAAGGACTCATTTGTCCCATCAAAGTGAATTCTCTTTCCGTGGATGTGCTTGTCGCGCCGTGCCTCGTCTTCCTTATAAATACGGGTATGCTCTCATATGCTTCGCTTTCAACTCATCTAGCTCACCCAGCTGAGCAGTCGCTTTTCACCGTTACTACAAAGTACTCGGGCTCCATGTTTAGTTGTCGAAAGGGCCCAATAGCTCGATGTCTAATTCTCCTACTGAAGGCAAGTACGCTACGCTACAAACAAGTCTGAACTGGGACATACCGAAGTGAGTTTTTAGAACAAAGTGGTATGCCCAGAAGCTCATCGTCTATCTTTTTTAGACCAATCCTCTTGGTTGTTGGACTGCCTTCTCAGGATGTACTGATTTCTGGGCTGGATACTTCGTCGCCCGCTTTGACAGGAAGGTGATGCAAGAGATGTACGATGACGTAATTCCCATACTTTTGCAAACCTGTCTATTACCTTATTGCAGAAACGCTGCATCATTATCTCTGTGGATTAAAGCTCGAGGAGTTCCAAAACGTGAGAATATATTGTCATGTGAAATCAAGGGCTGCAACTCGCATCATCAATCTCGTGTCGAATCGCTTCTACCCACTTCTGAGACATAGTCTGCAGCCAACAAGATGTGGCTAAATTGTTGTATGATGTAGAAATGGTCCCATGAAATCATCCCCCACAGTTTCAACAACTCTACCCAAGATAGATGGCTGGGTGGCTCGTCTCTTTCTAGAGATGTTCCCATTCGTTGACATTTTTCACAAGTGGAAACGAACATGAGCATCTTTAAATAAGGAAGGCCAATGAAAAACCTGGGATTGTAGAACCTTGCTGTCGTTTCGCCACCAAAGTGTCCACCACACGATAGAGTGTGACAATGGTTCGGGACACTGAAAAGCATTTCATCTTCTAGCACACATCTCCTTATCACTCGACGCACAAAGGTTCGTAAAGAATCGCTCTTCCCAATAGTAGTGCTTAAGGTGTGCGAAAAACCTTTCTCTTTCTCGATAGTTAAATTCCGGGAATCACTTCAGCTACCAAATAGTTCACATAATCCGTAAAACCATGTGAAATCGCCTCTTGTCCCGTAATAGCAAAGTTTCTCGTCTGAAATTCGCCATTCACCTGAATATCATCTCCGCCCCTTCCCAGCTTGCGTAAAGGTGGTCTCGCTACTAAATTTTCAAGGTTCTCATTCTGATTTACGCGAACTCTTGCAAACAAATAGACCCACCGAATCAACTGGTTTTGCATCTTCTTGGTCATCAAGTACTTAATGGCCGATCGATCGCTGTGCACTCAATACTTGGTTGTTAATCAAATATGGCCTCGAATTTGTCGAAAGCAAAGACAATGGCCAATAGTTCTTTCTCGCAGTGGCATAATCTGGGCCTGAGCGCCATTCAAAGTCCTCGTTTCAGATAAGAAATCACCCGAAAGATTTTCCGCTTCGCCTCTAAGACGTTCTTCAACGTGATAGTCGCTACATCACACATCGCTCAAATGGAAAAGACCAACTGAGCTACAACAATAGGAGTCGAGGATCAACTTATTCTTCGCACAAGAAAAGGCACGTGATTGGGAAAGTCAAATTCGAATGGGATCCCCTGGACTAGCAAATTAGACAATGGTTTCGCAATCTGTGAGAAATCCTTGATAAACCGCCTATAAAATCCAGCATGGCCTAGAAAACTTCGGATCCCTTTCACTGAAGAAGGTGGAGGTAACTTCTCAATTGGTTTCAATCTTCGTTTCTATCTACCTCTATCCTCTTTGTCGTAGATCCGATGTCCAAGGACACACCCTCTGCACTCATGAAATGGCACTTTTCCAATTGAGTACTAAATTGGTCTCTTCATCTTGCTAGTACAAATCTCAAATTTGCTAGACACCTGTCAAAATGAATTTCCTATTAACGAGAAATCAGCCCATGAAGATTTCAATCGCCTTCTCCACCATGCTCCGAGAATATGGCCATCATGCATCAAAGGTACCCTGCATTGCATACCCATGCGGCATCCGCCTAATGCGTAATGTACCATATGACGTAAGTGAATGTTGTCTTCCTGATCTTCAGTTATGGCAATTTGGTTGTAACCGGAATATCCATCCAAAAGCAATACATCTATACCTGCCAACTCCGATCGAGCATCTGATCTAAAATGGCAGTGGAAAGTGATCTTTCGAGTACCTTGTTCAAATTTTCTATAGTCAATACAAATTCTCCACCCGGTCACTGCTCTAGATGGCAGTAAGATATTGTTTTCAGTCTTGATAACAGTTATCCCCTCCCCTTTCTAGTAATTCTACTCCAACAGGAGCTACCTTACACTGTTCAAATGGGGTAAATCACCCCAAGATTCAGCCATTTTAGAACTTCTTTCCGAACTACCTCCTTCATTGTCTGATTCAACCCCTCTCAAGGCTCTATAATCGAGGGCTTGTGGCCATCTTCTTAATAAAATACTTGTATACACATAGAAGGGCGGATCCCTTTTAGGTCGCCTAGAGACCATCCAGTGTTTGCTCAGGATCGCGAAGAACCCTCACACCCTCTTCCTCCATTTTGGCCAGGATGATTTAGATAACTACGTAGCGAGATTCTACCCCTGTGATATGCATATTACTTTAAATGAAGAGGTAGAGGTTTTTGTTCCGATCTTGGTGGTTGCTCAATTGATAGAACCCACTTGGCTTAGCTCCTTCGCCTAGCGATTCAAGTATTTCTATCAGGCCCAAAGGAATCCATCCACTTAACGATTCTTCGCCGCCACTCAGTTCTCGTGGCGATTCGCCACTAGCTAGTCTCCAAAGGGTCATGAGACCACTTTGGCTAGACACTATAGCCTCTACTATATCAACCATTGGGCACTATCACTTTCATTGGGTATCTCACTTCCTCGAAGACATTGAATTTTACTTCTTCTTCAGACTCTTTAGTTTCGCCGCCCTCTCGCACATCAATCATTGCCCCGCGCCTGCTAGAAAAGGTCTTCCCAAAATAATCGGTATTTCTTTATCTTCCTCCATGTCTAAAACTTATGAAATCATTCGAAAGATAAACTTGTCGACCTTTACTAAGACATCTTCTATTATCCTCTTTGATGCTTCCAAAGATCCGTCTCGTTAAGCCGAAGAGTGATCGTGAAGCCGGACGGGCTTCTCCTAATCCCAAACGCATTTTTAAAGATGGATAAGGGCATAAGATTAATGTCGGCACCCAAATCACACAAATAGCTTCCTCTCAAAATAGCATTTCCACTGTGCAAGGGATAGTGAAACTCCCCGGGTCTTTGAGTCTCGCGGTAGCTTCCTCCAAGGATGGCACCCATTCCCTGCTAAGTTTACCGTCTCGAAGTCTCGCTTAATCTTCTCTTCAGACAAAATGTCTTTCATGAACTTTACATAACTGTGGGCATTTGCTCTAGGCACAAAGAAATGAATGTTTATATGCGCCTTTTGAAAACATCCATGAACTTCATGAATTGTCATTCAGCCTTTATGTTTCTGAGACGTCAGGGGTAAGGACCCAGATGCCGGGGCCTCGCTTCACTGTGAGGTCTCGCCGACCTGCTTCTCCCGTGGATCAGTTCTTTGACTCCGCATCATCTTTCCGTTCCGCTGGGTGATCTCTCGCCTCTAACCCGGTCACGATTGAGGGCTGCACTTAGGATTCCAATTCTCTCCCATCTCTCATGGACGCGAACGTGCTCATTCCCATCTCTTCTTGGGTTTACCTCTGAATTGCTCGGCAGAGAACCCGGTTGCCTTTCTGTAAGTAAGCTTGCCATTTGGCCCATTTGTGCCTCCAAACTCCTTAGCTGTGCTGCTTGATTGTTTAACTGGGTTGATTGCTGCTGCATGTTCGCCTTAGTCTCATTCATGAACGCGGAATGAGAAGTTAACATCTGTGCTAGAGCTTGCTCTAAACTAAATTTCTTTCAAAGGGGGTATTCATTAGCTCCTGCCTCGATTGCGTATTGTTCCCCATTGTTCCGCCTATCCATACCCTTGGTTGTTTTGATTATTCTGGTTCTGATTGTTACGCCATCCTTGTCCCCGATTTCGACTCGTAATCAAGTACCCCCATACGATCCTTTGTCACGTGATTGATTCCGATTAAAACCTCGACACGCATCAGTCATTTCCATCAGAGGGTTTACCGGATCGACATTCTCGCGTTGTTGAAGTTGTCCTCCTTACAAAATTCACAACTCCCATGGATTATATCAGCTGGCGCCAATGCCTGTCGTCATTCTAATCGCTTTAGTTAGTTGTGCCATGATTCACCAGTTGTTAAGGACCTCATTATCCGTGCCACCCAATCGTGTTTACCGGTGTAGCCTTCTGTGCCACCGATTAGTTGTTGGCTTGCAGCGCGATCTTCCCAATATCTCATACGCCGGTCTGTGGTTCATCAATGATCCTCCAACTGGAGGCATCTATCATTGCTCGGGTTGCATTTCTCTTGCACCATTGTATGTGTGGACTTGCATCCATCCGGTTAGCCTGCGGGTGGTGGCACACTTCTCGTTAGCCAATTCATGGAACATGTCCCATGCCTCTGCCAGGTTCTCCCCCTCTAGTTGACCAAACGTATTGATCTCTTGCACCAGTTGTGCAATCTTCGAAGGTGGAAAGAACTTGGTCAGAAACTTTGTACCAACTCGTTCCATGTAGTAACGCGAGTCCTGCATCACCGTTACTAATGCTCGTCTCATCCCCGAGCTGAGTGGGAATAACCGTGAATCTTGGGGCTTCTTCAAGAACTCCGCTTGTATTTGATGGTATCGCAAACTTCGAGGGCTAGTCAAATGCATGTTCGGGTTCTCATGGGGGGTAGTTTATGGAACAATATGTTCTGAAGTGACCAGACTGTGGATCACTAATTCAAAATTGGGTTTGCTTGAATCGTGGCCGTCTGACGTCGCCTCACAATCGTCGAGGTGTAAACAAACTCATCTAATAGCATGTAAGGACTGCCTAGTTGTATAAATGGCCCGGGCGCTTGATTCCTATTTCTCGCTCCTCTCGTGGGTTCAGTTTGTCAACGCCAAAATCTTGTTCTTCAGTGTTTTCCATGACTATCAGTCTCCCACATGTTCGCCTTCCGCTCTCGCGCAACTGCGCGCAGGTCTTTCCGTTCGGGGATCACAATAAGTGTTGATTATCTCGATTTTGCCGTCGCATGTACTCAATCGAAACCTGTACCGCAACGTAACACACAAACTAACAAAACCCAATTACCAAAGACTTGTAAATATAACAAAATAAAGAAAATCTAGAATACTATCTATGTGCTCACTTCTCTATATCAATTTAAACCGTCACACGCAAGAACGGCTTCAAAAACTTGACAGCCGAAACGCTGGTGTATAAAAAATGAATGCCTATGCGCAAGTGCACGCTGGTGAGTCTGTATAATATAAAATTTAAAGTAATGATATCGATCCACAGTGAAAGGTAAATTGACTACGAGGTTCCTCGCTTCGCACAATATCCGAATAAAGGAGCTTAGTAAAATTAAGTAAGGAAACCTAACTAAGTCAGCCATTCTCCTAGCTGAATTAATGGTGTTACGCCATAAGAATCGCCCCTATCACGCTCAATGGATTACTTTTCTAAAGATATTGTTATTCAATCTATTTGTAATATGTCAATTAGCGAGGTGATCTTGCCTACAGATATCCTCTCTGAGGCAGATCCCTCCTATCTCGTGAATAGAACCGAGTATATCTCTATCTCGAATTTCTGATTCAAATGCTTAAATGTTCTAACCTCAATTGCCACTCTGTGCCCTAATATCTTTCTATTGGAACTGACCTGGGCTAAAGGCTACTCACTGCATCCTCGAATACCCTCATCTCGAATCTCTGATCTCCAAAGAAGGTAGGTATACATCGCCGTGGACAATATATAATTGAAATGCATAGAGTAGATGTGACAAATTAATAACAATCAATAAATATGAAAGATCAAACTTTAACTATCGATACATTGGTTTGATGTAAACCCTGTAGAAAGAGATCTAACATACTTCAAGAAAATATAAACCGTTTAATAAAGGAAACATTGTTCTAAAATCCGAAAATATCCGAAAATGAAAAGCGTTACACCCCGCACTTCCTGGGTCGCAGTCATCAGCTTCCTCAAACCTCGTCTCGCTTCGTGTGCCTCCCGATCCCCCATGATTTCGAACCCTAATTCGCTTTAATGACAGGCGTGATTGATGACGCCGCTGACGTGGGTGACGCCGCTGATTGCGGGTGGTGTGTCACGACGGAGACGCCGCGACGTGGGACGTCATACGCGGGGACGCCGGGCCACGTATTGCCAGTGGGGACGTCAGCGACGTGGGACGCCGCGACGCTGGATAGGTATTTCATCCTCCCGTTCCCATTTGCTCCAAAATCCGTCTCGCCAAGTCGCTCTTTTCACCTTTAAATGCTCCTGACTACTTCAAAGACATCAACTCAAGATTTTAGTCACAAAAACTATAAAATTACTTCAAAATAAACAGAAAATGTAGATCGACACAGTATAATATGAGCGTTTTGTGCACTCATCGCTTACCCATCGAAAATCATATTGCGTCGTGGAGCCATAAGGGTCGTATATGGATGTCATTCATGACACTGGATTAGGCCGACGCCATTGATTGTCATGACGCGACCTGAAGGTCAGCGTTGCACACCAAGTGGGATTGTGTGTCATATATGCACGTGGTTTGATGTTATGTGCGAATTTTGGGACAAAATTTTTTGTGCCGGGAAGTCGTGAAACCTCGAGAAAACTGAATTTTCCTAAAATGGCAAATGGTAATTTTTAAAATTCAGAATTTTTCTAGATCTCGGATGACAAACGGATCTCCCACCGCTGGAATCCCGCAAATCTAAATGCAAGTACCACGTCAAATTTCGCCGACCGAGACAAATGGAATTCCGGCACGCTTACAGGCAACGAGCCGTGAAGGCGTGAGTTCACTGACACATTTTCAGCCGCTCACCAGATGCCACATGTCAAAAGTGCACCGTCAACTTGAGCTCAAGTGTGGGGCCCACATGGACATGCTGACTCCACCGGTAGAAAAGTCAGCAGCGGATTGCTGGAGCAAGAAACCAATGAGCTAACGACGGCTTAACAAGTGGCAGTGAGAGGACATAAGGGCAATAAAAACAAAAGAGAAAAGACAATCTCTTCTCATTTTGGAGCTCAAAACGTGCAGTGAATGGGGTTTTCAATTTGCAGAGAAATAAGACTCTCTCCTCTAGATTTACTGGGCGTTTACGCCCTGGCTCTCACTGACCAAGAAGCAAAGTTGTTCTACGCGGCAAGGGCTACGTGTGGACACCGGTTTTGTGGAGTTCCAACAACTCCAAGAGGTAGGGATTTTTTCCTACTTGGTTTATTCTTTGGCTAAGAGCCATTTTATGGATGGGATTTGTTTGAGGCTTGAAGGCCGGTTATCGGTCTTTGAGTACCTCGGAACCGAGTGAAGGAAACCCTTTACTAGGGCTTTCTGAACAGTGCCGACCCGAGGCTCACTGCTCACGTAATTGGTTGTGCGGCTTTTCTATTGTTTGGTGATTCAAATGAATTAATGTTTCGATTGTTATTAGCCCATGTGAGCTAATTCTTGGTGTTATTGATTGCAGAATTGAATAAATATAGAACTGTGTGAATTAATTCTTGTTAATATATACATGAGAAACAGATATTAGCATGAATATTTTGAAATTACATAATGCATTCCATATGCACCTGGGCACCTTAGATGGTAGTGGAGTACAAGACATTAAGGAAAATAAAAGAAAACTGAAACGATCGTGGAAAGGAATTTCAAGGAAGATTTTCCTCAAGAATTGCCTTGAGAGTTGTCCAATAGTTCATCCTGAAAGGACCAATGATCTGCTTGTTGAGAATTCACCTAGCAATTCAATTCCTGAGGCTGTCCCAGCTGCATTTACTGAATCGTAGAAAGTTTTCGAGAACAAAGAGTTTCAAGCTTGAAACGATATTTCTTGTTCTGATTTGGACAGCAATGTGTAAAGGAGCGCGAGGACTCGAGACAATGGATCGGGCACATTAGACTTTCAAGCAGACCGCGATGCTTATGTGATTGGTTGCCATGACTTGGTGCACTTAGCTGGGAGTAACTCATGTAAAGAACTACTGGTGATCGCTTCACCCCTGGTCGAGTGGATCATTATTTCCAAATATATGATCAGATAGAGTGACGGCGCTCACTAGAGGCCGTTGAGAAGAAAGCTGACATGTGGCTTTGGTATTCATTTTGTATAACATGTATTAAAACTTTAAATCTTAATATATGTTTGAATTAAGAGTGATTTATTAACTCTTGAACCATGTTATATAGTTGATATATAATTTGTGAGTATTGATGCATGGGCCCTAGTGGCCATTTTTACTTGCACGTGGACCCGATGTGGTCGTTGTAAAATGTTGGGATAGGGCTGTACTTTGCAGAGCCCCGTACAAAGGAGACTCTCGCCCGATTTTCGCGAACAAGGCCGGGTTACCCGACATCCACGAGATTCGCGCCGACAGTTGTCAACCCGACCCCTGGAAATGGGGCGTCACATTTATAAATCTACAATGGATTATTTTGACAAGGAAAAGAGAAATTTCATTAATTCAAAATCGCAATGTATTATATCTAACACAACATCCATGTTAATAGCAAAAAGAAATGGCTCAAGGCCTACATAATTGGTAATCCTAAGATGCCTAGAATACCTAAGATTTGCGCTTGGCGAAACATACTGACGAACAGGATTTTATAAGATCTCTCGCTTCTCGATTAAAACAGTCATTGCTCGAACAAACATCGCTACAAATAAGTCAATGACAAAACACAAAGGAAACAACAAAATCAAATGAAAAACTCAAATCGGTGGAAGAAATCACTTTATTGAGATAGAGATCTCATATATGAGTGGACGAACGATATGAGGGATGGTTTCAAGCCAATGAAGGCCGAAAAACTACCCCTCCTTTCTAACGAGGAAAAGAAAGAACAGAAAAAAACTAGGATTTCCAGATGAGAAGAAATGATGATAGGGTTCTCCAACAACCCAGACTTTGGAGAAATGTGTTTAGTTCTATCTCATTTTATATAACTTCCTTTGATCTATTCAATGCATGCAACATTATTTTCAAATAATGTTGTCGGATTGTCTTTTATAGAGGGGAATCTGCATGATTCTTGGATATGTTGAATCATCGATCTTAACATTATACATTCACGACTTGCTTCATGAATTGCTATAATCTCTTAACGACCTCGATGATTTGTCCTTACTGTTTGCCAGCACTCCATTTAAATAAAGAATTCCATTACAATTAAACATGTACCTTGTTTGTGATTTGGCTTTATGAGGATCTGAAAAGTATCCTATATTAGCATATCTAAACAATTGTTTTTTTGGTTCCTTTGAGTAAAATAAACTCATATAAGTTGCTCTGACAGAATAAGTAATTTCATTGGCCGATACAATTCCAATGTTTTAATGAATTAACCGCACTCATTTCAATAAATTCATGCGTAAAAGAATATCTAAAGGAAATACAGCTTAGCAAAAGTATACATAAATTTAATTAACGATACTCAAGATACGATAATTCCGGACAAATTAATTATTCACCCTTTTCATATATATAATGAGTGATCATTCATTGAAAATGATTAGTGAAATTGTGTTTTTTCTCATTTACCCATCACTTCCAATAGATTGGATAGATGTCGCAATTTCTTAACTAGACATCCTTTAAATATAAGGAGTGAAGTGAAGAAAGGTACCGTTGAATTCGTCCGAGTTGTTTTGCAACATCCAAATATAATCCCATTTAATTTAATGATTACTGATATAGATTGTATGCAATCCATCAGATGGTCCATTAAATCATTGCAATTGAAAATATAATTCAGGAATATCAGCTGGTTGAATAAAATCTGCTCAAACCAAAGCCAAAACATCACTTTTCTGAAATTGAATACACTCCGGAAGACTCTACTTCAGGTGCCCCATAAACACATGTCCCAATCATGAAATTTTGTTTTCCTCAGGAGTGCCACATGCACTGTCTGTCTCTCTCTCTTCCGGGCACTCAATATGCATATATATATATATATATATAGGTTCTTATTTCTTCTCACTCCAAACTGGACCCCAAAGGATTTTTCTTAATTCTATGACCCCTTCTTCGTCACCAGATGATATGAGCAGCTACCAGTCTCTGCGCTAACAAAGTAAACATTTTCCATGGTATATATATATAAAACAGAATTAATAATTGAGGACTTGAGGTATATATAAGAATTGGTCCAAGAAAAGAATTACAATACCATCTAAATTAGAGTCAGTAAGCTGTCAAAGAAAAGCAAGCCAGTACTTTAAATCCCATCAATGGAAAGATCAAGTCTTCTGGAGGCAGAGTTTTTTTTTTTGCCTTTAAAGCACTGAGAGTAGAGAGAGAATAGTTGTTCCTTGTAAGCTTTGTAAAGATAAAAGAGTACCCTCAAAAGATCCCCAGTGAGGTCCCACACGTTTTACAGAGTAGACTTTGACCATAAGGATGAAGAAGACAGATATATATATACTTGTAAGCTGGATTCTTTTTTTAAAGATAAAATATTTTTTTTAAAATTACATAATGTCCCAAAAGTGAAGCTCTTTTCGACTGCTTAACTTTCTCGTTGCTACTTCCCCTTTGTTTATCCAGTTAATAAAAAGCACATCAGACATACTTTTATGTGGATGATATTTTTGTAAATAAAATAATCTTTATAGCTATGTCTCTATGTTTTTTACTTCCTGAATAGAAGTATTTACCTTTAATATTGTGTGAATGGTGACATTTATGCTGACTAAGCTCATTTCGAAGATAAATTTTGTTCGAATTCTTTTTTTATTCAATTTTTTTTTAAATTTCACACAAGCTTGCTTAAAATTCAAAAAATTAAAAATTAATAGACTGAATCGCAAAGTTTTTTTATTTAAATTTTAAGAAAAGTCAAACACAAAACGCCAACTGAAAGGAAGACTTAACATCAATTTGTTTAAAGATTTAAAGATATTTATCTTATTTTTTTAAGATTAAAGACATGGATTTCATCTATGGAGAAATGTTTATGTTAGACAAATAAAAAGCGAAGTATGAACAATGGATTACAGATAGCAAATTAAATTCATCCATATGAATGGCAAGGCTGGAAATGAATAAATGTAAAAACTAATAAAGTGAATCAAATCTAATATTTAGCTGTTATAATTATTTATACTATAACTTTTGATATATAAATATATAATTCAAGAGTAGATAGAGGAGTACGAATGTATGGTGAAGATGGACAAAATATCAACCAAATAGCTAGTGAAAAGAAACACATGCATATATAGAAGGAAAAAACATTATTTTGTGAAAAATATAATAGCATAATATATATACATGTAAATAAATATAAAAGTCTCACCTAAAAATATAAAAAGTTTAAATTAAATATGCAATCCTTAATACAATGATTCAAAATGTCATGTCACTTTCGAGCTTATCCTTGGGACATCCTATATCCCTCGAAGAAGATGCATCATTGTGATTAATTTGCTTCATTAGAAATGAAATTTCCTCTGCGTGTTAGGAAAAAAATTAGGAAAAAAAAAAGACATAAGAGGAAGATTAAGAAAATTATGTTGAAAGAGGAAAGGACTTGTTAAACTAATTAATGTATTATTTCTCTCTAATACACACAAGTGTTTTAGATATAAGAAGCTAGGGAGTGAAGAAAGATACTTTTGAATTCCTTTTGAATTTGTGCTACTTCTTTCTGCCTCTTTTAAATAAATTAAAAGGTTTAATCAATAAATTAAGCACAGTATACACGCATAAAATTAATAAATATAAAAGTCTCACTTATAATTATAAAAGTTGAAATAGAATGAACAACACAATGATTTTAAACTGATGTCATATCACTCTGCAGCTTATCATTGTACAACGTAACAATCTTGGTGAATTTGTATATGATAAAGATACAGCGTGAAATAATAACGACATGACCTCAGACATACATGTTTTTGATTGGAAAACAATAATCTATGCTAAGTGAACGCTTATTAGCATACGTTATGAAAATATTATTAACGACACTGAATCAGACATCATGAAATAATGATAAATCAAATAGATCATATAGAAAATTAATAATGGTAATTCAAATAGTAATTAATTAATTACTTAATTCAGAAAGACGCTATGAAAATAATAATTTATAATTCAATTAGTAATTAATTAATTAATTTAATGAAAGAGGGTAAAAAGGTACCTTCCTAATAGATACCCTAGTATAAATTGAACAAGAGAAGAATCTTTCTATTCTTCTCAGCTTTCTCCATTCAAGAATCTTGCAGGATCTACTAATTTCTGACCAGTGGTCCAAGAACAAAATCTCTAGAGAAATATTCAGTCTGGTTAAATTCTTCTGATAAATTTCCTTCAAAGTTTTTGTATACCCTTGAGGCAAGGGATTCTAATGCGTTTTCGAAAAATTATTATTTTTATATATATAAAATGCGGTAAGGGATATAAATGCAGATTTTTAAAAAGAAAATTGCTTTGTTTTTACTTCATTTGAAGATGAAAATTGTTTTAATTGAATTATATACAATCTTGCTTGTGAAAGTTTTACTTTATTTATTTGATTATACGGATCAAAAGTAGTTTTGTATGATTGTACTTTTGAGATTCGCTTTGTTTACGAAAGAAACAGATACGATGCTTGTCACTAACTTTCGAATTAAATATTTGACTCGTTAGTTCCGGCCCTCTGAACTGAATAAATAGTTGACACCATTTGGCCCTCATTAACTGATATAAGGAAGACACTATTCCTACTTTTGTCAATGGGATATAATAATGACCTTTACATTTTCAAAGCGGGAATGTAATTGATTTGAACCCCAAATTTGTGTGTGGGTTTGGTTAGAGGTTACTAGTACTAGTAGTGTTTGGTTCCGTCCACCTTAAAGGAACAATTTAAGGCTACCACCCATTTCATAAAGTCCCACTTAACTTTATGCACCATTCGAGACATTTGACGACTCCGTGAGAAAATTATATTTCTGGAAATGTATTTTGATTTGGATTTGATATGAGAAAGTCCCACATAACTGGGCACCATTTGATATTTGATGACCAGAGAAAAATATATTTGAAATGTATTTGATTTTGGATTTGATATGAGAAAGTCCCACATAACTGGGCACCATTTGATATTTCCGGTTTACTGCAGTAAAATATATTCAAATGTATTTCGATTTCGATTTGATATGCAAAGGTTAATCGGAATTTTGATATGAAATTGTTTGGATCACATTTGATATGAAACCGATTTGAAATGCATGTGAGAATATTTTGAAGTATATTTTGTTAATGTTTCAACTTACTTTTGAATCGAAAAGTTTGATGAAAAAACATCTCCTATTTGTTACACGGGGAAAACCTGATCCATTGGTAAACCGTATTGGGTGATTTCTTTATCGAAGTTTTTAGCTCACTCCCATTCGCTGACATCTTTCGTGTACTTTTTAGTTTCCATGGTGGCGATGGCTAGGCAGAGAATGGTCGCCATTAGAATTTGACTTGTACTTTGAGTATTGATTTTGTTTAAACCGGTAGTCAGGTTTTATTTGGATCTTTTGGTATTGAGAAGTTATTTGATATTGATCCTTCAAATTCTAAGTGTTAGATCAAAGTTGAGTTTTGGAGATTCTGAAACTTTTTCTAGTACTTGAATTGTTTAAGTTTACAAATATTTGGACAATGGATTTTGGATAGTGGATGTTTTAGTTTTGGAATTTAATATTGAGGATTTTAGATTTGTTCCGCTACTTTGAATGAAGACTTTAGAATTTATGAATCCCTTGACACATGCATAAGTGAGATTTGGATATTTAGAAGCAATTTTTGTCCTGATGCAATTTTTAAATTCTGAGAATTTATGAATTTAGAATAGTCATGATTTACTCGAATATGTGATTGGTAATTGGACAAAAATCCAAAGGAAAGAAAGGCTAGGTGT
Source organism: Tetrastigma voinierianum (assembly GCA_016808115.1). NCBI lineage: Eukaryota > Viridiplantae > Streptophyta > Magnoliopsida > Vitales > Vitaceae > Tetrastigma > Tetrastigma voinierianum. The sequence continues at coordinate 69,668 of JAEQBH010009598.1, read as the reverse complement.
CGCTTTCACACTTCAAAACCTACAGCCGAAGGCTTGAGGGTGAATTGACGTCATGCCCCTAAGGTGGGTTTCGGCGTGATGTAATGGTATCGCAGCTCTAGGTTATGATCTGATGGAACTCGCTTTAGTTTACCTTTTGGGAATAGATGAGTGACATTAGCTTAAGTTTCAACTTATCATCTAGTTTGATTCCCTTCAATTCCTACAATTCTAACTTATTACTTGGCGCTTTAATGGCTAAATTAGTTATACCTTTGCTTTATAGAACACCATACCACTAAGGAGACTCGTAACTTCCCAAAATAGTCAAAGCACGATTATTGATATACCTCCTCCACCTGAGGCTTGGCCCCATGAGTACCGGGTGGGCTTTATAGGATATTTAGGACTTTATCGATTGGTTGAGAGGCAGTGCTAGACACAGAAGTGAATGGTCAAGGACAATCCTCATCTAGTAGGTAGTCTGGGATCGACTTTAAGAAGTTGAGTCCCCTATTTTTCCTGATACCCCAAATCCAACAGAGGCAAGTAGGCTTGGATTATAATGATAGAAAATTTTTATTGTCATTGATTGTTCTAAGGAGCAAAAAACTCTATGCAACATTTATGTTGTAATAAAGAGGCGGATCATTGGTGGCTTATGACTAAGTGAGGCTTTTGCAGATTAGGGCCTATTGTTCAGAGATGTGCTTTAAGGAGGCATTTTATAAGAAGTACTTTCCTGATAGTGTTCAAGACAAAAGGTGGGAGGAGTTTGTCTCCGCTTTTGGAACAAAGAGATTTGATACAGCTCAAGAGAGCTGTAAGCTTTATTTGAATCACGCGTTTTCCCACAGCTTGATCGCTACGTATGAGGAAAAAGCATTAAAGTTTCAGATGCACTTGAAGCCTTATTTGAAGAATACATATCAATTCGGGTTGGCAAGTTTATTTAAGAGGTGGTAGATGGTGAGTTCTTATTGTATTAAGATGCCAATGAAGAGCTTCACTTATAGAAACAACAAAGGAAAGAGGAATAGGAGTGATGATGCCTCATGGTAACCAAGTATTGAAAGAGTCGTTCCAAGTGGAATCGTGAGCCGATTTATTATCTTTTGGGGCCAGGAACTTGTTTAAGCTCTCAGGTATGGGATAGTTGATAGTTCATATCCGTTTGAGTATTCTTTAGCATCTGCATAAAGGTATGTTAGATAAATGATTTCTTGATGACTAGTTAAAGTTCACTACACTCTTTTCCTTTGTATTGTTTGTTGGTTTAGAGAACATACTTTTATCAATATGAAGTATGATTTGAATTTGTCACTTCTATAGAAGATGTCATTATGGACGATATGGTGGTTTGAAGTTATTTTATGACGATTGATAAGAAGGATATTGAATTGACTTAATACTCCTTAAACATTAAGGTTTTTGTTTGATTTTGAGGATGAATTAAGGAGCTTACTACCTTTTAATTGTTGATTTTTGGGAAAATATTGTCTTTCCATAGTCTTAGTTATCTTGAGTTTAGTTGAAGGGAAACATGTGGATAAATTGTTACTCATAAGCTAAGCCTTGCAAGGTAGTTATTTGCTTAGAAATGTGGTTACGTGTTTTAAGTCAATGTGATGAGTGATGAAAACAATTTGAAATTTGAAAGGATCTAATATTGTTATTAAAGTTTGAAGTTTCTTGGGATTTATTGATATTACAAATAAATTATTAAGAGATCTCTAAGATTAAATCTTTATAGCTTTCAGCTGACATAGAAAGAAGTTAAGTTTGATTGGTCTTATAACTATGATGATAGCTTCACAGAGTTGAAGAGCAAATTGGTAGCAACTCTTATTTTGATTATTTCATTGGGTTCGCAAAGATTTGTTTTGTATAATGATGTCTTTCATTAGATTTATGTTGTGTCCTTATAAATAGCGGAAAATCTGATACATACTTATAGACATTTGAAATTTTAAGATAGAGAAAACTATCTTAATATGATTTGAAATTAGGTAAAATGATTTTTGCACTTAGATATAAAAGACATTTTTTTTATTATGATATACTCATAGTTTATGAGAGTTTGAGTCTTTGTCTTCTTAAATGATTTTAAGCAAGAAATAGAAGATATTGGATACAATTACTTAAGGATTATGATGACATTATTCAGTACTAATAAAACAATGGACCTGCATTTATGCCTAAATAAGAAAAAAAATTGATTCCTTGGAAATCATTTAAGGTTGTCGCAAACGATTATTGTATGATTTGAGATGTTTACAAGTCTATGTCATACATTTGGATTTTATTCTTATGTTGGAGCATCATAGTGCAAACTAAATTTGTTTGAGAATTGAGATCTTATAAGGAAATTATTTAAACTAGTTGAACTTTTGGAACAATTGATTGTGTTTAATAAGATAATAAGATCGTGAAATTTAGGATTGGGATCACGTCTTAAATAATGAGACATAAAGAGACAACTTTTGAAGGAGGTTTATTACTTTAAGTTTACTATCTAATTTTAAAAGGATGCAAAAGTATAAATATTTAAGACAGAATTTTGATGGTCATATAGCGAAGTAAGGTATTACATTATTTATGAGTTTGGGTTTAGTGTGATCAGATATGGAGGTTTACATCAAAGACATAATAGCATTTGCAACTACTTTATATTTCTAAATGAGTGTGAAAACTTATTAATATGGATTTTATGATAGGTTACCAAGAACCTTAGTTGATGACAATGTTTCATTATGATGGTTTGTTTTATGGATAAAGTCTAATAATTTTTCTATCAGACTAGCTTCTTGATATTAAGGAGATTTTGATAATGTATGAAATATTTGATTCTTTAGATTGTGACTTCGTGAAAAAAAAAAAAAAAAAAATCGAAATACTAAGTTAGTTTTGATAGTAGCTTCATACTTAGACTAATGACTAATTGAGGAAAGTAATCGCAAAGTTGGAAATATTTGATGAGATATATTGTTTTAGACTTGGAAAGTAATCACGAGTTCTACCTTTGGTTAAATTTTCTTGTAGAATAGTTTTAAGCTAGCAATGATTATATCTTCTCGTAAAGGTTTATGGTAGAAGTTTATGATCCCCTATGTGTTATGACTATATTGAGAAAAATAAATAAATAATTAACACATGAATCTGTGTAATTGACCATTGAAAACATAGTCCTGCTGAAGAGAATTTTGGAAGAAAATTTTAAGGTACACACAAGTGTTATGTTGATAATCCCAAGCAATATTCGGTATTTGAATTTGGTGATTATGTTATCTTAAAGTTTTCTTATTGAGTTAAATTGAGATATTTGGAAGTTTGAAAATCTGTTGAGAAAAGGAAAACTCTGTCCTTGATTTGTGAGCCTGTTTGAAATATTAGAGAAAGTAGGTACCTTAGCATATAAAGTAGCCTTGCCCCATACCTGTCTAAGATTCATAATGTGTTTTATATTTCGACCTTGAGGAAATATGTTTTCGATGCTTCTCATGTTGTGGAGTTGGAGCCTATTTAGATTTATGAGGACTTGACCTATGAAGAGGTGTCTCATTCAAATTCAGGAATGTGATGCATAAAAGCTCTACGACATGTCATTGCCAAGTTGGTAAAAGTCCTATGGAGGAATCATGAAGTATCCCGAGAGGCCACTGGAGTTAAAAGAAGAGATGAGAGAAAAGCATCCTCAATTATTTCACATCTGTAAGTCAAGCTTAGAGGGACTAAACTTTTTATAAAGGAGGAGAGAAATGCAACACCTGAATTCAGATAGTATAAGATAGGGAAAATAATAATGACAGAATTTGTATAGATATAAGTTACATGGAAAATAATAATGGCGGTGAATGTTTATAGGCATAATGCTATGAAAATAATAATGATAATTGAATTAGACGTTATGGAAATAATGATAATTCAATTAGACGTTATGAAAATAATAATGGTAATTAAATAGTAATTCAATTAATTACTTTAATGAAAAGACTATGAAAATAATAATGGTAATTCAATTAGTAATTAATTAATTAATTTAATGGAAAGAGGGGTAAAAGGTAATTCTTCCTAATAGATACTAAGATAAATTGAACAAGCAGTAAGGAAATCTTTCTATTCTTCAGTTTCTCTCCGTCGTGAAGAATTCCAGAGGACGTACGACTTTCGGATCTAGGGTTCGAAGAACAAAATTCTCTAGGAGAAATATTTCATTTGAGGTGAAATTCTTCGGATTAGCTCTTTCAAAGCTTTAGAGTACTCCTTTGAGGTAAGGGATTCTAATGCAGCTTTTCGAAAAATTATTATTTTTATATATATGTACGTGTAAGGGATATAAATGCAGATTTTTAAAAAGAAAATTGTTTGTTTTTACTTCATTTGAAGATGAAAATTGTTTTAATTGAATTATATACAATCTCGTTTCAGAAAAGTTTTACCTTTTATTTATTTGATTATAATGGATCAAAAAGTAGTTTTGTAATTTATTGTACTCCTTAGATTTGTTTTGTTTAATAAAGAAAATGTGGGAGTGGTTAAGATGTTTTGTAATTTGAACTTTTGAATGAAATATTTGACTCGTTAGTTCGCCCTCATTAACGGGAATAATAGCTGGACACTATTTGGTCTTTGTCAATCTGGATATAATAGCTGGCTACTGGTTCTACTTTGTCAATGGGATATAATAGTTGACCTTTACATTTTCTCGTGGGGAATGTAATTGATTTGAACCCCCAGCCTTCTAGGGCTTTGGTTAGAGGTTACTAGTACTAGTAGTGTTTGGTTCCGTCCAATCTTGTGCAAGGAACAATTCATGGGCTAGCCACCCATTTGAAAGTCTCACTTAACTGGGCACCATTTGATATTTGATGACCAGAGAAAATATATTTGAAATGTATTTGATTTGGATTTGATATGAGAAAGTCCTAATATAATCAAGTACCATTTTGATATTTGATGACCGTAGAAAAATATATTTGAAATGTATTTGATTTTTGGATTTGATATGAGAAAGTCCCACATAACTGGGCACCATTTGATATTTGATGACTAGAGAAAAATATATTTGAAATGTATTTGATTTTGGATTTGATATGAAAGTGTTTGAATCGAAATTTGATATGAAATTGTTTGGATCACATTTGATATGAAACCGATTTGAAATGGATGTGAGAATATTTTGAAGTATATTTTGTTAATGTTTCAACTTATTTTTGAATCGAAGTTTTGATGAAAAAACACTTCCTATTTGTTGGTATGAAGGATTGAAACCTTTGATCCATGAAACTGTGATAGTATTTCTTATCGAGCTTTTTTAGCCTTACCCTATCTGCCACATCTTTCAGACTTTAGTTTCCTCGCTATGAGCCGATGGGCTAAAGTGAGAGGAATGGTCAGCATTAGAATTTGACTTAGGATTTTATATTGATTTTGTTTAACTGGTAGTTGTGTTTATTCGATCTTTTGGTATTGAGAAGTTACTTGATATGATCCTTCAAATCTCTATGTTAGACTCAAGTTGAGTTTGGAGACTCAAACTTTTCTAGTACTTGAATTGTTTAAGTTTACAAATATTTGACAATGGATTTCAGATAGTGGATGTTTTAGTTTTGGAATTTAATATTGAGGATTTTAGATTTGTTCCACATTTTGAAATTAAAAAGTACTTGGTAATTGGTAACTTCCTTGACATGCATAAGTGAGATTTGGATATTTAGAAGTAATTTTTGTCCGCATGCAATTTTAAATTTGGAGAATTTATGAATTTAGAAGGTTGCGCATTTACTCTGAATATGTGATTGGTAATTGGACAAAAATCCAGTTACAAGAAAGGCTAGTGTCGTTTCACACTTCAAACCTACAGGCTGAAGGCTTGAGGGTGTGAATTGACAGTCATGCCCCTAAGGTGGGTTTCGGGGCGTGACAGGTACATCTTGTATTATTGATTGAAAAAGATGCATCATTGTGATCTACTTCAATAGAATTGAAATCTCCTTTGCATGTTAGAAAAAAAAAAATGAAAGACCAAAATTAGAAGGGAAAAAAAAAAAGAGGAAGATTAAGAAAATTATATTGTAGGAGGGAAGGACTTGGTAAACTAATATATTGTTTTTGTATACATATATAAAAACGTTTGAAATATAAGAAGGTTGGGAGTGATGAAGAAAGGTCTATAATACCTTTGAATTCATTTGAGTTGTTTTGCAACATCCAACATAATTGGCCTCTCCTCTGCATTATCACTAAGACACCTAGAGACCAAGCTGGTATACCGCTTGGAATTTGATCAGGGTGGTGGTGGAGTCCTCCAGCCTTTGCCTCAGCCAGAATTGTAGGGTCAATAATCTCATTCATTGTGTGATTTCTGATATAGGATGGTGAGTAATATTCATTAGATTTTATGGTTCCATATCTCATTCCCGTTAGAAGATTGAAAAAGAGTGAGCCAAAGCCATAAACATCACTCTTTCTCGAATACACTCCATTCAAGAGTGTTCAAAAAGTTATATAACCAATAATAGTCCCCATAAGGGGTTCATTCTCTACTTGTGTTTCGCCCTCAGGGAGTGCCATACAAAGCATAAAATCAGAGAGCTTAGCACACAAGTCTTGGTCCAAGTAGAAATGCCGAGGATTTATATCTCTATGAATGATGGGTCTAGGAAATCTAGTATGCAGATACGTAATTACTAAAGCAATCTCATTTGCAATTTTTAGTCTAATCTTCCATGATAAAATAGCTAGATTGGTTCTTAATTTCTCAAGAAGATTTCCATTCATTGGAAATTCGAAAACTAGCTGGATTGGTGTTTCTACAAAGATCCTTAAAAGCTTCAAAAAGCATTCTTATACCTCGGGCCACCACTTGTGCGTCGCTAATCGCTATTTCATTACTTAATCTGCTCAGGATCACCAAGATACATGCTAGAATTATACTTCTTCAAACAAACAACTCTACCTTCCAAACAACCTTTTATACCAACTGGAACGCCCTCGTTTTTTCAAAAATTCGATTCTCATAAATTAACTGAAGCCAAGAGAGCTTTTTGAAGCTCTTTGGCTGGAAAAGCAAACGGAAGGGATTGAGCATTTTGCATCAAAATAGGAAATTAAGCTCCAATAACAACCTCCATCATTCCTCAACATGTTCTGATCCTCTCTCTTCTTCTTCTTATTCCACATTTCAATACTTATCGGTTTTTCCTTCTGAATTTTCCACCCACCAAACTAAACCCCCGAGACTTTGTCCCTTCAATTCCAGGATCTCCTTCCTCAAACTGTGATGATATGAGTGGCTACTACTGAATCTGCCACCAGAAAAAAAAAAAAAAAAAAGAAAGAAAGAAAAGAGCCATAATATTTAATATTAATCTTGGTTGTGCCTAGCTACAATTTTTTTCATATAGATATATGTCTAAAATTTAGGAATCAATTTAGGCACATATATAGAACTAACTGAAGAAAAGAATTAGCAATACCATCATCTATCATTATAAGAGTCAAAGTAATTAATTCATAAATGAAAAGTAGAAAATATACTCTCCCGAAGATCATCCCCAGACTCCGAGGAAGGGCTTCCCCTTCAAGTCTTTAGGTGAGCAGTTGTAGTTTAGAGCATGGTCAGCCATTGAAGTTATTGCAAGATAAAAGAAAGGAATCTTCAAAAAGCTTCTGAGCTCACACATTTCTCTCAGAGCAGGCCTTATCTCATATGGTAGAAAGCTTTCGTAGACCTTCACCCTTAAAAGGAAGCTTGTTCCACCTCACCACCATACTGAGCCTCAAATTTTTGTCTGCTGTTGCTGTATTTTTTGGTAAAAATACATATACTTGGTTTCCAAATTATTTCCTATATACATATAACCTCAGTCCAAAGTTATTAATCGAAAAAAACAAACTTCAATTCAGTAATGAAAATTATCTATTTAAAATAAATAATTTCAACATTTTTCATTTGAATTTTATAAAGTGTCATAAGCTTTAAATAGTATAAAATTAAGAATCTACTTCAATAAATATTTTTCAATATACGGTTTAAGCCTTTGGGGAAGGTGCTTCGTCGGTAAAGACTTTAAGACATTGAAGGCACAACGACAACTTGTAAGAGTTTGAGAGTTTTAGAAAAATAATACAAAATTTTTTTAAAAATCTAAGAAAATCATGATTTGAAAAATAATCCCTACTTTAGTGGTTTTTTCCATTATGTGTTTTACTCGTGAGATGAAGATTCAAAAGTAAAGATATTCCTCTTCTAAACCGTGACAAATTCAAGAATTTCAAACTATAAAAGTGCCTATACCAAGCTACCAATTTCAAAATAATTGTACATGCCTCACAAAAAATTGAATTTCCATGGTTAAGGCTATCCTATAAAAAATAATTATGATTTTGCACTAAAAGTACACAAGCAAAAGTAAAAACCGAAAATACCGCTATTAATCAACTTGAATTTTAAAAATTATGGTAGTACATTGAGTAGTGAATGTATTACCATAACTTGTCAATGTACCACCATAACTAATCTACATATTTTCACCCTCCAATAGTACATTCACTAGGTATGACAGTACATTGATTAGTTATGGTACTATATTCACTATTCAATGTACTACCATAACTATTCAATGTCTATCGGTTGGGCCAGTAGAGTTAAATCCTGCTATCATCAATCATTTTACATATTTTCACTTTATTAGTAGTTATGGTAGTATATTATGAGGACTTCATAATAGTTTACAATGAATGGGGTCATTTATCCAATCGATGTGGTCATTCCCCACATGTAGAAAAACTCTTCATCTACAACACTCCCCCTTGAATGACTACCATTAAGAATATGCCTCATTAAAAACTTGCTAGTAAAACCTAGTGGGACAAAACCTAGCGAAGGAAAAATAGTACAATATTCTAATGATGTTGTAGATTACTCTTAGTTTGTTAGGACTGCCTCGTTAAAAACCTTGTCAGTAAAACCCAATGGGATAAAAACCTAAATGAAGGGAAAAAAAAATACAATACACTAACATCATGTCATAAGCATACTCTCCCTCATGTCAATGTCTTTTAGTTGGAGCATTCCAATCTTATGTATTAGCTTTTTAAATGTCGAGGTTGGCAATGAGTTCGTGAACAAGCATGCTAGATTATCACTTGAGCGTATTTGTTGAACATCAATTTCACTACTCTTTTGGAATTCATGAACTTGGAGAAATGTGTTTAGTTCTATCTCCTTTGATCTATGCAATGCATGCAACATTATCTTAAAATAATGTTGTCGAACTATCTTTTATAGAGGGGAATCCTTTAAATATAAGGAGGAAGTGATTACGAAAGGTATATACCTTTGAATTTGTTTGAGTTGTTTTGCAACATCCAACATGATTGGCCACTCCTCTAGTTTGGGAGGTGTTTGTCACATCCCACATCGGATATGGGAGAAAGTTTTTGGCACTATATAAGTATGAGCCCCTCTCAACCTAATAGATGCATTTTGAAGTCGTGAGGGTTTCTTGGGCCCGAAGCGGATAATATCTACATGGTTAGACCGAGTCATTACAAATAGTATCAGAGCTAATCCCGACCTTGATGTGGGGGTCTATTCTGTTTGGCTTAGTAGTGAGTGTTTGTCTGTTTGATCCCGCAATCGCATGAGACACAATAGGGACGTTATGTCTACATGGGGGGTGTTTGTCATATCCCACATCAAATATGAGAGAAACTTTATGATACTATATAAGTATGAGCTTTTCTCAACCTAGTAAACACGTTTTAAAGTTGTGGGAGCCCTTTGACCCTAAAGTGAACAATATCTACATTGATGGTGGTGGGGGCTACCCCTCCCTCTCTTGCTAGAATTGTAAGACCGAATATCCCATTAATTCCACGATTTCTGATATAGGATTGTATGCAATCCATCATATGGTCCATTAAATCATTGGTATTTGAAAAATATAATTCGATAGATTACGTCGTGAGAAGGTTGGAATGAAATCATGCGAAGCGAAAACATCACTTTTCGGAGCCACTACGCCGGGTGTGTAACCCGCGAGTCAAATAATACGTTTATTAAAAATTTTGTTTCCTCCTTAGGGAGTGCCATACATGTACTCTCTCTCTCTCTCTCCTTTTTCTATATATATATATATATATATATATATATACTGCTCTTATATATATATATATATATATATATATATATATATATATATATATATACTACTATATATATATATATATATATATTATGTTTCTCTCTTCCTTTCCTCACTCCAAACTAGACCCCCGAATTTTCCCTTCAATTTAAGGATCTCCTTCTTCATACTGTGATGATATGAGCAGCTACTGATCACCCCTGCTTGGTAACATTTTTTTTTTTCCATGTAGATATATATAAAACAGAATTAATAATTGAGGCATAAGAATTGGTCCAAGAAAATAAAAATTAGAGTCAGTAAGAGCAACTTCAACGGGAGTTGCTATCAGGGGTGCCATACCCGTAACTGCCAAAATGGCACCCTGGAAACCAAAAACCATGCTCCAACGGAGATGGCATCGAAGGTGGCAAAATGCCATCAGTGATGTTGAGTCTGCATATTGTATTGTGGAGAAGAGAAAGAGGAGGATGCAAAATAGCCATTGATGGATCCTGTGCATCTCAACGGATCTCACAACGGCTATATTCTATTTGAAATTCTATAAATAGACAAAAAATCAAAGGGAAAAGGAACTCACCTTGGGGATTTCTTTGGGGCGAAACCTGACCTAGTTTCTAGGTACCGAGCGTCTTGCTCCACACGAGGCCACTAGCTCGAACCCAACCCTTACTTGAGGGAAATTTTGGGTGCCGGTCGTGAAAGGGAGGAAGAGGAAGAAAGAAAGAAGGAGGAGGAAGAGGAAGAAAGCAAGAAAGAAGAAGAAGTTTATTTATGAAAGGAGGAAGAGTCGTTGTGTTTGAGGAGAAGCAGAAAGGAAGAAAGGCAGAAGGAGGAAGAGGAAGAGGGCTCGCGAAAAGGTGATTTCCTTTCTAAACTCAAAATTTGATTTTTATGGCCGTGCTTGATAAATTGCAATTTTTTCCTTTTTTAATTTCAAATTTTGATTTTTAAATGGGTTATATTAATTGCAAATATTTTACATTAATTATAAATTTTATTTTGATGTATTAATTTAGCAACTTTATAAATTGCTCATTATTTAAATTGATTATAATTTTTAATTAAAATTGCTCATTTTAAATTGACAAATTGATTTTTAAATTTAAATTGATGAATTGATAATTTTAATTGATAAATTGCTCATTAATCAAATTAATTATATATTTTGTAATTGATAGATTTATTTGTATACTTTATAAATTGCTTATTCTATTAATTGATTATAATTTTTTTTTTTGTAGATGAACACCTGATATGACGGTTTAACTATGGCGGTTGCTTATGAACGACCTTGGAATTTATATGTTGATTACTATCCAAAGCAATCCATGATATTGGGCGCCGGTCTGAAAATGACGTCGTTCAAGATTGAAAAGCACAAGAACAAAGAACTTCTACGTAGAAGATAAATTAATTGTATCTGTGGCTTAATCTGACAAAGATGCAATTCACTGGAATGAACAACAAGGTGGTGCATTCGGCAAGAATATTGCAATACTTCGAACTTCATGGAGGCAATCATGGAGAGCGTTCTCAATCTTCTATTAAAAGTCATTGGAGTGATATAAATGTAAAATGCAGCAAATTTGTCGGTTTTCATAGTCAAATTGAAAGCCTCCGACAAAGTGGACACACCGAGCAAAATAATGTAAGATATAAACTTTTAATTTAGACACTAGTATGATTTGATATTTGAACTATTAACTGAATAATTTCATATGTTTTTTAGGTTGATGAAGCAAAATAAATGTTTGCTAAGATAACTGGAAAACCATTTCAATCTGGTATTGTTGGAATATATTGAAAATGGAGCGGAAATGGACTACCAATCTGACCAGCAATAAGAGAGCAAAAACTCATTCAACTGGTAGTCTCTTTGGATCGAGGTACGTGTTGAATCCTTGTTATTGACTCCATATTTAGTGGATGACAACTGACGCTCGTCTCTCTGACCTCGATAGGCCATTGGGCGAAGGAGCAGTAGAAACAACTTAAAAACAAAGAAACAAGCGGAGTGTTGAAGATCGCTAGATCATCACCCTTTGGAATGAAAGAATGGAGTGGAGCGACAAAAGTTGGCGAAGCAGCCAAAATTTATGCTCAACGAGATAGCATTAGACAGCATCGTAAACAATTAGAAATTGAAGAAAGACAGGTGCAAGAAATTCAAATGCAAAATGAGATGAAAATCATGGAAACCGATACTACTGCCATGGACCCACTTTCTGCAACATATTGGAATAACCTGAAGATAGAGGTTATGAAAAAACGGGGTTTTAATTTTTAGTTGTTATTTATTATGTTGCTATTATTTTTTAATTTGTAGTCACTATTTATTATGTTGCAATTGGAATTGAAAATATAACTTGAAATTGAAATTGGAATTGAAAAAACAACATGAAATTGGAATTGAAATTAAAATACAACATGAAATTGAAATTAGAATTTAAATCTGACATGAAATTGTGATTTGGAATTAAAAATACAACATGAAATTGAAATTGGAATTGAAAAAACAACTGACTTGAAATTGATAAGAAATTTGTTAGTTTGCCATGTTGTTTCCGCGAATGTTCGATAAGATCACGGTAAAGTTGAGAATGAGTAACCGCGTCCCGATCGATAATGTTTGCATGAAGTCTTCTAATTAAATTGTATACGCATGAGACACTTCTCTGAGGCGGTTGCATCGCTTCCATGAAGTCATTGTTACCCGATATCTCATAGATCCTCAAATAACCATATTATGCATTATTATGCGCTTTCATAATATCTGCAAGTGTTTTTCTTCATCAGCGTCTTTGGTCCTGCGATTCGCAGCGGGCTTGAAGTACCCCAGTGCCCTTCTACATCTTCTTGCCGACTCTTGTGCTTTAGCAAAATGTTTTTTCTTCAAACCTTGTGGACAGGGAATTATTTTTACAAATGTTGACCAGTTTGGATAAATACCATCATCTAGATAATATCCCATTCTATACTCATGGCCAGATTAATTATATAGTTAAGCTGGGAGGCATGACCATTTGCTAATAATGTAAAAGCAGGGGACCTATCTAGAACATTTATGTCATTCAATGAACCAGGTAAACGAAGAATGCATGCGTATCAAAGATCCTTGAATGCCGGCTTACAAATGATTGTTGGTTCATGTGATGACCGATTATACATACGCACACTTACTTGGTTGGACAATTTTCCCTTCCGTGCATCGCGATCAATACTCCTAACATGCAGGGAAAGCCCGTTGTTCCTAATTTGTAGCAATCGAGCAATATCGATATTGTTTGGTGACCTCGGGTAGTGGTCGCCGAAGCATTCTGTCTGAACTTTATGGCTTCTCGGACTCTATGGCGTGCTTTCTCCGGTCGATGTACTTGCTCATCCATGGGAATGGGTGTTAGTGGCGAGAATTACATCGCGGTACATTATCTTTTGAAGGGATGTGAAGCAGGAACTCAATGGCATCACATTCTTTGAATGAAGTATGGATCATGTGTTCAGCTCATTCTGATTCGAAAAGAGGGCGCTCATTCGGAACCTCCTTCGAAAAAACTTTCATATACGAGGGGGTGTAAAGTAGTCACGATAGAGTGCTTTCGTGGCGCTAAAGCTCTGCTGCGATTACTTGGGTCGTGGCACCCGGAACGGAACCACGATACCTTCTTAAGCGAGTCCTTGGCTAAACCCTTCGGACCTTCTAGTTACGTACAACACATCCAAATCATCATTATCTTAACTGATATTGAGGAGAATTTCTCCCCAAATATTAGGAGAAAGCGATTCATATCAGCTTTATGAACGAAAATAGTAGAGAAAAGGATAAATAGTGAGAGAAGGAGATATTGGAAAAGCGAAATGTAAGATAGATGGATGAAAAACATGAGAAAAATTATCATATTTATAGGCAATTATAATTTTTAAATTTTATTTTAGCGATTAAAATTTCAGAATTTGAATTTCAACGGTTGAAATTTAATTCAAATTTAAACGGACAAAATTTGAAATTTAGAAATTTGAAATTTGAAATTTGAGCTTTGAAATTTGAAATTTGAAATTTGAAATTATTCTTATCTGAAATATATCTAAGTTAAATTGATCGTTATGAAAAATATCACCGTTAAAATATAGCGGGTTAAGTTTAATTCACGTTTTTAATAAAAAAGCGTTTAATTATTAAAATGGCCTTTTTTGTTTTGGCCTTTACCATTGGAAGCGAAAAAATGTTCGAGGTCTTGGCAGTTTGGGGTTGCGAAATGGCATTTAATATGATTTTTGGCAACTTGCATTGGAGTTGCTTTCTAAGTCGCTCTGAATCTAAGTCGATGAAAAGACTTAAAGTCTTCAGAGAGAAACTAGACCCACAGACTTTTCCCTTCAATTTAAGGATCTCCTTCCCCTCATACTGTGATGATATGAGCAGCTACCAGTCTACAACAGTAAGCATTTTTTCCATGTAGATATATATAAAACAGAATTAATAATTGAGGCATAGAGTGGTCAGAAATAAAATTAGAGTCAGTAAGGCATTTGCCGACCTCATCAATGAAAGACTTAAAGTCTTCAGAAGATAAACTAGACCCCTCAAGACTTTTCCCTTCAATTTAAAGGATCTCCTTCCTCATCTGTGATGATATGAGCAGATACTAGTCTAACTTAGTAACATTTTTCCATGTAGATATATATAAAACAGAATTAATAATTGACGATAAGTGAGTCAAGAAAATAAAAATTAGAGTCAGTAAGTCACCTACTGAATCTCATCAATGAAAAAGACTTAAAGTCTTCGGAAGAGAAACTAGACCCCCAAGACTTTTCCAGCTTCAATTTAAGGATCTCCTTCCTCATACTGTGATGATATGAGCAGCTACTAGTCTACAACAGTAACATTTTTTCTATGTAGATATATATAAAACATAATTAATAATTGAGGCATAAGAAATTGGTCCAAGAAAATAAAGTGAGTCAGTAAGTACTACTGAATCTCATCAATGAAAAGACTTAAAGTCTTTAGAAGAGAAACTAGACCCCTCAAGACTTTTCCCTTCAATTTAAGGATCTCCTTCCTCATACTGTGATGATATGAGCAGCTACCAGTCTACAACAGTAACATTTTTTTCCATGTAGATATATAAAACAGAATTATAATTGAGGCATAAGAGTTGGTCCAAGAAAATAAAAATTAGAGTCAGTAAGTCACTACTGAATCTCATCAATGAAAAGACTTAAAGTCTTCAGAAGAGAAACTAGACCCCCCAAGACTTTTCCCTTCAATTTAAGGATCTCCTTCCTCATACTGTGATGATATGAGCAGCTACTAGTCTACAACAGTAACATTTTTTTCCATGTAGATATATATAAAACAGAATTAATAATTGAGGCATAAGAATTGGTCCAAGAAAATAAAAATTAGAGTCAGTAAGTCACTACTGAATCTCATCAATGAAAAGACTTAAAGTCTCAGAAGAGGCAGAGCTTTTTTTTTTTTAGGAGTACTGGAGAAGGCAGAGTTGGAAGCTGAAAGAGAATAGCCGGACTGGTTTTTTGAGATAACAAGAGCATTCAAAGATACTTTGATGGAGTCCACACGTTTTATCAGTGAATATGTTACTAGGATAGAAGAAGGCTGAAAGAAAAATAAAAAATAAAAAAAGTAAGAGGCTCCACGAAAAGAGCTTGAGGATTGTTTGGTGCTGGATTTTTGACGATAAAAATATATATTTTTAAACTAAACGCACGTATGTATAGGCTTGGGATTTAAAGGGATCTAAAGTTTGAAATATCTCCCTTTTTCCATTTATTCAGTTAATAATTGTAATATCAGACATACGTGTATGTAAATGATTTTTTGTTGTAATAATAAAATAATTCAAGAGTTAGGTGAGGTTTGTTTTTTTTACTTAATGTTGAATAATTTTTTTTTTTTAAAGTTAAATAGTAGTTAATAGTATTAGGTATTAAGTTGTTTGTTTTATAATATTTAATAGTGAGTCATAGATTAAGCTGTATATTTGTTGGATAAGGGATGGCGTTCATATTTTGGGAAGATGAACTTACATTCGACAACGTTTACTTTCATAGATTTGAGATATTTATCTTATTTTTTATTGGCATTGAAGACATGGATTTCATCTTGAGAAATTTGTCAGCACCAAGATAAGGTAAGGCAGTACTAAACAATGGATTATGATATTTAGCTAGTCCAAATCAAATTATGATTACATGGAAATGAATAAACAAAAAACTAATAAAGTAAATAAAATCTAATATTTAGTCGCTATAATTACTTATCCTTAACTCCTTGATATACCAATATATACATTAAAACTGATGGAAATATGA
Organism: Tetrastigma voinierianum; assembly: GCA_016808115.1. NCBI lineage: Eukaryota > Viridiplantae > Streptophyta > Magnoliopsida > Vitales > Vitaceae > Tetrastigma > Tetrastigma voinierianum. The sequence continues at coordinate 53,196 of JAEQBH010009598.1, read as the reverse complement.
ATGTATGGTGAATTGAATAAATTAAACTATCAACCAAATAGCCAGTGAAAAGAAACACATGCATATACATAAATAAAAATTATTATTTTTGTAGACATATATAAAAGCATAATATATATATATATATATATATATATATATATATATATATATATATATATATATATATATATATATATATATATATATATATATATATATATATATATATAAAATTTCATATACTACTCTCTTTCTTCTTGCCTCTTTTAAATAAATTAAGTTTAATCAAGTGTTAAGAATAGCATACACGTACAGAAATAAATAAATATAAAGGCTCACTTAAAAGTATTAAAAGTTGAAATAGAATATACAATACAATGATTTAAAATTAATGTCATATCACTCTAGACCTTATTGTTTGTTGGGACGTCTAAGATTGCATGATGAAGATGCATCATTAGAAATGAAATCTCCTCTACATGTTCGTTAGAAAAATAATGAAAAGCAAAAATTGAGAAGGAAAAAAAGAAACTAGTAAAGGAAGATTAATGAAATTATATTGTAAGAGCCAAGAGGGAAGGACATGTGCATATATACATATATATATATATATATATATATATATTAGTTTAACAAAATCCTTCCCTCTTGTTACAATATAATTTCATTATCTACCAGTCAGAAAGGAAGGGAAGGACTTGTTAAACTAATATATATATATATATATATATATATATATATATATATAAGAGAGAGAGAGAGAGAGAGAGAGAGAGAGAGAGATGTTTGAAGTATAAAAAGCTAGGGAGTGATGAAGGAAATTAGGAATTACATAGTACCTTTGAATTCGTTTGAGTTGTTTGCAACATCAGCTGCCATTGGCATCTCCTCTGCATTCGATTTATGACACTTGAGAATAAGCTCTAATACTACTAGGAATTGGTGGTGGTGGTGGTAGACTCCTTCTCCTCCTCTTGCTGCCTTCTCCTCAGCCAGAATTGTAGGGTCAATAATCTCTTTCATTGTGTAGATTTTACATTATAAATATATTACCGCATCAATATTCACTTTAGTTCAGGGATCCATATCTAAGTTAGAGAATCTTGTAAGCTTGAGCCAGCCATAACATGCTTTTCTCTGAATACACTCCCGGCCACACTTCTTCAGGTGCCATATAACTATAACTCCCCATAATGCGTTTACTCTCTACTTGTGTTTCACCCTCAAGGAGTGCCATACAAAGCATAAAATCAGAGAGCTTAGCACTAAATTCTTGGTCCAAGTAAAAATGTTCAGGACATAAATTTCTATGAATGATTGGCCTAGGAAAAGCATTATAGAATCACGTACATAATTGCGAAGCAGTGTCTAATTGCAATTTTAGTCTAATCTTCCGCAGTAAACAAGTTTAGGTTCTGGATGTTAATTGATCATGAAGATTTCCATTCTTTGGAGAATTCCAAAAGGGCCTGTGGGATTTGTGTTTCTAAGGGCATCCACAAGAAGCTTGAGAAGCATTCTTATGCCTCCTCTACCGTCTTTGCTACTAATATTTCATTAGTTACCATTTGAAGGGCATTTAGAGATATGAGGGCTTATACTTCTTGAAACAAAACTAACTCTGCCAGCTGAAATAAGCCTTTATACCAATGAAACATCCACAGTTTTTCAAAAAAATTTATACCTATCGAAACGTCCCCGTTTTTCAAAAATTCGATTCTCGTGGCTATAATTTGTAAGGACTTTGATTGTCAAAGCCTTTGGGCATCAACAATGCAACGTGAACTTGAAAAAAAAAGGTAATTCGGCGGCGGTGTGCTGACCACGCTCTCTAATGACTAAGTTAACACAAGATGGAGAGGAAGAAACAGAGAGTTCACCCAGTTCAAATTTGACTTACCTTCACCTCATGGGGGATCTTCCCAATTTATTGGGCTCGATTCACAAATCTTCTCTTGATTTTAGGGATAAAATCTTTTTTTTCCTATTAAAGATTAATCTTCCAAGAAATAAGGGGTTTGGAAATTGGGTCATCCGCTGATAAAAAATCTTTTTTGTGTATTTTCAGCCTTCATATGCTCATCCATAATGAACTTCCCATATGCCCCATATGCGGTAGGATGTGGTGGGGGCTTGAGGAAATTCTAGGCAGAGGCCGCCTGAGTAGAATCTTTGAGAGACACTGGCTTTTCTCGAACGGGCTAAGACTCTCTAGTCTGGATAATGCGCATGGTTTTACCCCAGCTCACGATAAGTGAGCTTGGATCGTTTCACAAAGTGGGCCAAGCGGGTCCTGGGCCCATTGAGTAGTGGGTCTAAGGACCATGGTACTCACAATGCCTCCATTTTCTCCGGCTGGAATTTTGCACTTTTTCAATCGGGGGAAAATACTGTGTTTTTTAAACCTTGGGTGCGAAAAGTTGAAAGGATTAGGAGAATTGATGTGTGCATTGAACGTGCTGGAAGGTGAAGCACGTTTGGATACATAGCGCGTGGGAAGCGCACGTTCCCTAACATCTCTACGGCGCATGATGTTCTAATGGCACATTTAATGCGCCCATTGCTGTTTTGCCCCTATACATAGGGGTTGGGCTCCGAGTGTTATTTCTTTTGCAATCATACAATGTTCTTTGCATACTGCAAGTTTCTTTCTCCTCAAATTTTTCTTTCAAAAGAATCGTCGGAGATCCCCTTACAATTTTTGGCTTTCCCGTGAGTTTTTTGCAACTTAAATCTTGTTTGCATCGCCTTCTCTATGTTGTTTTTTGTGGCTCTGTCTATTGAGTATTTTTGGGTGAGAAAGTTTTTATTTCTTTCCGAGGGTGTGATCATCATTTGCCTGTGGGGTTCTAGTGATGATGATGTAGACAGTTACTGGGATATTCCTAGGTTTAGGGGCATCCTATTAGGTTCTACGAAGGTTCCTAGTTCGGGGTTCTTAGGTCTTATCACCAGTGGGTTGTCAAATCTCCAAAGGGGGATTTATTTTCTTTTTTGAGGGTTTTTTCACCTTCACTGGTTAATGGGCTCAGTTTGAGAATCCTCTTTTACGTTTGTTTGCTTGTTTAATGGAAAAGGTCATGAAGAGGCTTCTATTAAAGGAATTTGGAGTGTAAGGGGGACCCTCGGCATCTTTGTGACCTAGTGGCTACTATGTTTATAGAGAGTTGGGATTGTTCGAGTCAAGTTCCTGTGACATCGGACTAAAGGTGGAAAGCGACCCTTTGTTGCTGACTATAAGAGCGAATAATTACATTTATTTCACACGTGGCTTGAGTTTTTGCGAACCGCTTCATATCTCGTCTTTGGTGAAGTAGTTTATGCACTTCACTAGGGCACCCCTTGCGCTTATACATTCGAACGTCTTTCGGATTCTCATGGCTTGCTATATGCTAAATCTTTATACCCCCTTGATTGGATATTTCAGCGTGAACATTTGTTCTCATTTATAAATTTAAAGCTTGGGAGTAAAGTAGCTTATCTATATCGGCCCATATCCTCAAACCTCGATTGTAACTAAGCTCCCAAACTCTCCTAAGATTAAAGCAAAAGGGGTTGTTTTTGTTGAAGGTCCGTCGTATGAGACACTAGGTTCTCTTGGGCTTCCATTTGATCTGAATCAGTCTCTCATGTTCCTAGGTTTGTTTCATCTTGATGGAGCTTGTACTTCCCTAGGCCGTCTATATTTTGACATGGCACTTCTCTTTGAACTTTTTGTAGGTAGGCGCAAGCGAGGCAGGCTAGTTAGCTGGGTGGAAAAGGATAGGATGGATCACATCAAACGGCTACTCGAGATCATTGAGAGGGAGTGTAATCACGAGCTCTTTTTGTCTGTGAAAAACTTGTCGAGTTAGGCGCTAGTCCCTATCCTTACATAGTCCCTGTCATCCCTTGTCCGTTGCCAGAAGAACTTATCAAGGGTGAACACTTTATTCTTGTTGACTTTCTGAAGTCAATCCCGGGTAGCCCTTTACAGGCGAGGTCCGCTCAAGAGCCTCAAGCTGAGTTCACTCAAGAAGCCTCGACTACCTTTGTCCGGCTCAATCAATCCCCTTTGGCTGTATAAGATCCTGCTCCACAGGCGGTAAAGAGGAAGAAGAAAAAGAAGGGGGAGAAGGTTGGACAAGTGAAGGTTGCCGGTGCAGGGTTAGAAGGCTTTGTGGATTGGGTGGACCCAATTCCTCCTATAGGAGAGACTCAGGGTGTCCGTCCTATTCTCCAGAATTCTAGTGAGCTAGTTGAGGAGAGTGAGGACGACATGTCTAGTCTTGCTGCTGGATTTGCCAAACGGATGCTCGGCGGCTGCGGCGGCAAAGGAAACTGCGCGGCTCGAAGTGCCCGGTGGAAGAGTCCAAAAGCGAGTTGGGTTTAAATGAAGAGCAAGGGCGACGATGGTGCCGGACTCCCGGAATGGGCACATGCCCTTAGGTTTAAAGAGGCGCGCCGGGATGCCTTCAGGGAGGCTTACGCATCCTTAGAGGATGGGACTCTAACCGGACGACCTACTAGTGCTAATAATGTTGTGGGCGAGGCTCCCTCTACAGAGATAGCCGTTGGTTTGCCGCTCTCAGCTAGACAGTCTAACCTCGCAATTTCCAGCCCCCGTAGGTCGAGGATCTGATAAGTTTAGTGTAACTCACTATTAAATCGATGAAGTGGGATCGTCTTTCGCAGGACATGTGCATTCACGGTCGAATTCTACCTAGTCCATTATTAGCCGGTTAAGACCCCTTAAACGGAGGAGGACAACCTTGAATATCGATGGTGGCTCTTTACGAAGAGTACTCTTTCATGACTACATGGATAAAATCTGATAGCGTGTGGTTAAAGATGGAATATATATTTGCAACCATGATTTTAATGAGATAGATGAGCTGGTATGGTTAGACTTCTAACGTTTGAATGCGAGTCTTATGCTGTGATTTTCTTCTAACACCTTTTCTTTTACAAGCTATCACTGTTATCTGGAATATGTGCATGACATAGGAACTTTATCCTTATTTGGACGGCAGAAGAACTACGTTATGCTCGGTTCTTCAAGCACCATGCCTTAGAAGAGCCTTTAGACAAGGCTAAGGCTAGGTCAAAAGCCTTTGATAATGGAAAGCCTAAGAAGGGTATGGAGAGGCTTACAGGTGCGGAAAAATAAAGGAATGAAGCAAAAGAATAAGCTTAGATTGCGGGTGGCTCAGAGTCGTAGTGGAGTGATGCGAAGGGAAGCCCAGTGGAGGATGACACGGCTGGAGTCGAGAGACTGCGGTGTTTGCGGAGAAGGTTAGGTGCAAGGCTAAGAGTGGGGTGCCTCTTTGGGGGTTGAGCGAACTTCATACGCTAGAGTTGGGCAACTGGATGGAGTGTCTTCTCTTGATCTAGTGGGTAAGGACAAGCGACCATGGAGGGACTGCAGGCATTGGAGCTGATTTTTGCCTATGGTTATAGATGTTATATGTTCAAACACAATATCTGTGGTGATCAACTAGAAGTTCCAGACGGCATGCTCAATTCCTTCGCCTCACTTCCTCTAGAGTTCTTTGTGAACCCCAAGTGCCCTGATCCACCAACAGCCATTGAGGACCACGACAACGAGAGGTGGATAAGAGTGAAGCAGTAGGGAAGGTAGAGGGACTCGAGAAGAGTGCTCCCGCTAGGGATTTTGATGTAACATCTTAAGATCTTTTTTTTTTGTTTTTTTTTGTAAATTTATGTAAGAGGGCTTACGTGTAAATTTGCGGAATACATATGTTTTTATGGAGCAATGACGCCATTAGCGCATTTGGAAATTCTCGAAATTTGATATTTGGTTACTTATGCAAGCGATGCCTTTTTATTTCACAACTTTTTGCTATGAGTCTTGACTAGGATAGTCGCTCCAAGGATATCATTATCATAATTTTTTTAGTCTTTAGAAAATTTGGGTATGGATTACACATGGGCCAGTAAGTAAAGCACCATTTCTAGGCTAAGGCTGGCTTTAGTACGAGGCTAGACATGGACTTTGGCATGTGCCCGGCAGGCTAAAACCGCACAGACTTTGGTATGTGCGGCGAATAATAGCCACTTATGGTCTTTTGTGCCCGGTAGTGAGCCAGCATACGGACTTTGATATGTGCTAGCGGGGTAGAGCATACGGACTTTGGTATGTGCCCGGCCAGGACTTTGGTATGTGCCGATGGAGTTAGAGCCACTTCTAGGCTCATCCTTGGTCTAATGGTTGATCCTTTCCCTTGATTAGATCTAGCTAACGAGGTTGGGGAACTTCCCTTTAGATTAAAAGGTGAACTCTCGATTATTTATATTGTTAAATACTCCCCTCGGCTTGATTATGAGCGAATGAGGTTATCAAAATTAACTCTCGAGCTCGGCTGGTTCATCAATGGTAGTCTAGCATACCCCGAAAGAATGCTCGAACTCTCGGGAATCTCCGTCTGTGTCCCTTGGAGGGCATCCTGGAAGTCGAGGAAGCGAGATACATTCCCTCAGTAATTGTTGCTACTACGTAGGAACTTGTCGATTCAAAAACAACACCAAACAAGTAAATCACTACCCAAAATAACGTTCTCCGATTTTTGCGAAAGAATTTATAACTAACTATAATTCAAATCTACTTGAGTGTATTCTAATTGCGCATTGCGATTAAAGGGAAATGGAACACTTAGATCCTGTCTGACCCATAATTCTTGATAGGCGAGAAAAATGAACTCGGAGAAATTTGTCTAGATTTCATAAATTTGGCGAGTAATTTTGAAGAAAATAACATAAATAAAATTCGGATCTACTCATTTCTTGATTATGAGATTCAAATCCGAGAAAAGAAAAGAAAAAAAAATTTCTCTAAACTATACACTAGTTCCTCTTCGTTCCCCTTTTAAGGTAGGAAGGCAGGCTCCTTTACTATTCTAACCTTGTCTATTTATACTATCCAAAGGAATTGGGCCGAATCCCCAGCCGGTGGAATTCCCGGCCAGAAACGCTTGTCACATGTCGCGACCTCGGGTTGATGTCGAGCATGGATTCCTTGATTTCTCTTATTGATCCACGACCTTTGTTGTTTACATTTGTGACGAATTCGCTACTTGTTGCCCGGATTTAATGGTGGCGACCTAGTTTCGTCGTGACCTTGTTTGCTTAGTGTTTCTCGAGTTGATGTGACCCTTTGTTTCATGTCGCGACATCGTTGTCTTCTCTTTTTAAGCCCGAGTCATACCTTAGTTTTTAGGTTGCGATACATTTACATTTGTAGGATGGCGTCCCGGTCGTTACTTTCTTTTAAGTTTGCGACCTTGTTGGTGATCATACGCCTTCCTTGGTTCAAATTTAAGTCGCGACTTCGGGGTGATATCCGCGACCTCTTTTGATGTCCATTTCCACCGCCCCAACTGCAGTGCTGACCTCGATTCTTTGTTCTGACGATTTCCTCCTTCAAACCTCTATTCCAGGTCGCGACCTCATGTTGCTCTTTTTCTGGCTGCATGTAGTCCCAATTGCTCAAAAGTAGTTGTGACCTTGATTTCTTCTGCTCAGTTCTTCTTCAAGTCGCGACTTGAATGAGTGGTCGCGACATCGTTTGTGGTCTTTGATTATTAAATGGTCACAACTTTAGTTTCGTATTAAGGACTTCGTTTGGCTTTTTTTCAGGTTGCGACCTCCCTTTTTGTTCTTCAACTCTTAATTTGGTTGCAACTTCAATCTTCCTGTTGAGACTCCAGTTCTTGTTTTATGCGACCTCAACGGTATCTGCGACCTCGAATGGAACCTTTCATTTAAGTAGTTACCTTCTTTTTCTTTGCGAGAGACTTCCTTTGTGGTTTTATTGATGGATCCACGTCGCGACATGGGTGTGGTGTCGCTGACCTCGGTCATATTCAGGTGGGCGTCGACGCCAGTGGTGTCGCGAATGGGGTCCCTACTTTGAATATTTCCTTTAGTCTCGACCACATTTCCTTTATGTGACCTCTTTGAGTTGTTTCTTTGGTTATTACAGTCGCGAAGCTTAATCTTTAAGTCACGACTTAGAAGCTTGCTAAAGATCTTCTAGTTCTTCCCAAAATTGATTTGGTGATGTCGTGACTTGAAGCATTACGACAAATAAAGCTTCTTGTTGCGACTCCGTTGTACGATTGCGACTTCATTTCTACTTGTAAGAATTTAGTCTCTTAAGTTTTTTACTAAGATTTAACCTGTGCGTATTTTCTGCAAAATTAAATTTGAGTAAAATATCCACATTCACGCATACAAATCCAACATTTCTCTTGTAATATGCTCGAAGAAAAATGGATTAAAAATCTAATGAGTTTTTGGACTCATCATTCCCCGAACTTAAAATTTTGCTTGTCCCCAAACGAAAGAAAAAAGAAAAGAATAAATTTGTCTGGAAACAAATAAGCTTAAAATTTTTAAGGACGTTTTTTTAAATTCATACCACGATTCTTTCTTATTCCACCTCCTAACTTGAAATAGGGAATGGAGGGGAGGAGGAGGAGGAGGAGGCATCATTTAAATTTGAGTTTGATTAAAGAAAAAGAAATGGTAGACTTCTATCACAAATTTCTTGATAAAATAATGTATTTAAATAGTTTATTCAACAAGTCTTGTTCTTTGTGTGTGTGCAGGTCTTCAATCCTTTTCATCTTCATGTTGAATTTAGTTAATCTTCTGGGAGTTTCCTTAGACTGTTGGTCAAAGTCTCATAGGCTTGTTTTTCATATTGATCTCCACTAATGTAGGTAAATTCAACCTTGATCAATGAGGTCTTTCAAAGCTTGTAATGTCGGGTTTATACCGGTAGATAAATGGAAAATTTAAGTTGCAAATCACCCGCTTCCACCTTTCTTTGTACTTATTGCCTTCAACTTTCACCCTTTTTCTTCTTTGTACTTGTTGATTCTCCTCAATCTTGGCCTGATTCATCTTTTTTTTGAGTTCTTTTTTATGGAATTTTGATTTTATTTGCACTTTAGTTAAATTCCTCTTTTCTAAGAACTTTGCTTCTGCTTTTTAAGGTTAGAATAGTGCAATGTTTGTCTTCTTAGGCTTTCTATCACTCTTAAAGAACTTTGGGTTAGCAACTCCCATACTCATATTAGGGGTACTAGGTGTTAAAACACCCCTACGAGCTTAATTGTTCAAGGGAAATAGGCCACAAGACAAAACTTATTCCCTTTTTTCATTAATTTTTGTTTCTTTACTTCTTCTCCTCCTACCTTGTAACATTTGGAAATATTTTTCCCCCAAACTTGTTTCTTCCTTTACAGTAGACTTTTTTTTGTACTGGAAACTGGATAATTTGGGGCTCTTTGCTGCATGATTATTGCAAGGAATGGAATTTAGGTTACCGGGCTGCTTATCAAGAAATAAGGTTTATTCGCTCAAATTATGGGAACTAAAGTGTATAATTCTAGCATATATTGAGGGTAGGCTTGAAAAGCTCAAATCACAAGGATGGCCTCTCTATCACTCTTGTTGGTCGCTTTTTTACCTAAGATTTCGCCTCAATCAATAATCTAACAAGTTCTAGACCACGGACTCTCAATCTTGAATTTCCTAGGAAGATGCCCTAATTCCTTCCTGTAAAGTTCAAGGAGTTTTGCTGACTAAAGTGTATTATTTCTTCAAGACTTGTATTTATTCACCTGCTTATATTTACTATATTTCAACCAAGTTATGTGCCTTTCCAAAGAATATCCATTTTCCAATTTTGCAATCTAAACTCGGATTTAAACATGCAGCAAAGAATCTCAGTTTCCAAGCATTAATCTACGCCTTATTTTTCCCGGCAAGATCTTTGTTCTTGGGAGAGAACAGAATTGTTTATTTGATCCTTGCACAAAAAAAAAGCATTCACAATTTTCATGCTAAACAAGAAATGACACAAACACAGAATTCAGTATATCAATTTGTGAACTCAAAAACAACTAATTTGTAAATCAACAAGAATTTTATTCAAATATCAAAACATTACGATATTGTTGTAATCTGATTTCTTTTACAAATAAGACTATAACTAAACTAGAAAAACTCTATTTCTTTGATCTAAACCCTATATCTTCCTCTAAAGGTCAGAGTTTCCGCTTTATCGCTTCTCCAAATCTCAAATCCTTGCGCCTTAGCAAGTGGTCGTTAACAAGGTTGTTCAACAAATTGGGGCCCTTCCTTTATTTTCTATTGGAGTTCCTCTGGATGATGGGTTCTAATTACCTTCTTCAATTCTCCCATCATCCATCTCTTTCTTTGATTACATAGCGTTTATGAGTCAATGAATGGAATTGGTTTGTTTCACTCCATTCATTCCATAAGCGCCGTGCTCAAGTAACCTCGGGAACTCTCTTCATTTTCTCTCATTCTCCTTTCTCTTCAATCTTCAAGTGTTTATTCTTCCTTTGTTTTCCCATCCTTTATAGTGATCTTGCTTCTCTTGGGAATCCATACTTTATTCTTCTTTTTCCAAATTTCCGATGAGTGAATTAAATGAAGTTTTCGGATTTAAGCGCCTTTGGGGCCTATTTCAACAAAAGATTTGAAAATTCTGTGAGGAATTTTGATCGTTCTCTGAGTTATTAAATTCTGAATTATTCCTTTGAAACTAAGCAAACTGAATCCACCCATTTAATCAAGACATCGGTTTCTGGTTCTGCATTAATAACAATTTATTTCAGAGGTTCTGAATGAATGATGCAGAACTGGAAAGGTTAGGATGAATTGAGATTGACTTGAAATTGGAATGGACTTTGGGCACATTGTCATGATTGCGATACGGGGGTTCACGTCATCAAATTTTGATCCTCTGAATAAATGATTTTCAATGAATCTATTTTTAATGCTAGAACTCCTAAAATGAAAGGTTTAAAAAAAAAACTATTTTTATTGAGTTTTGGACAATTCTGGTCGTAACCTAAAGATTCTTGTTGCGACCTGAAATGTTGTCAAGACAGGGGAATTGATGTCACGACCTGTTCTTTTCTCTCTTTAGTTATTTTAGTCGTGACATCAAATTCACTGTTGCGACTTTCTTTTCTACTTTATTGTTTCAAAGTCAAGCATTTTTGGTTGCAACTTCTGGATTAGTGTTGCGACCAGAAAATTTTTAGGTCTCCCTGAACAATCAAATTCGCATCAATTTTCAATTTATTCAAATCCAATCAAAACAAATATAATTCAATTCAACTTCATCATTCAAATATTCAACAAAATCATCCACTATGCATCATATTCAAAATTTAAGCAACAAAACAAAATAAAATTCCCCCAAACTTTCAATTATTCTATATCTGAGACAAAATTTAAATAAAATCAAGAAGAGTATACCCGCCCCTTTTGTCTCTTGTGCAAATTGAAAGTTTGATTGTAGATGTTCTCCTTTGCATATTTTTATTGTTATCCACAAAACTACAAAAAAATATTTACCAATCCTTCAATCAATAATGAATAAAATTACACAAAGTTAGTTAGAAATTCTAACACATAAAAATATAACAAGAAAACTTAAACAAACCGATGTGGATCATTCTTCCACAAAGCTTCTGCCACTTAGTCTTTAGTCGACTTGTCAGCCGCGATAGTTCTGTTTCTTCAAAGTTTTTCATTTAGAACCAAGAGTCACTCTTCCACTTGCATTCTCCCAAGATAGTGCTTTAATCTCTTACCATTAACTTTGAATTCCTCATGATTGCTGGTTCTAAGTGTGTCACGCCTCTAAAATTTGTACTTGATACTACTCGTATAAGGTCCACTCCATTTTGATTTAAGCTTCCCGGAAAGAGTCTTAGTCTCTGAGTTGAATAACAAAGATCCATTCTCCCTTGAATTCTCTCCTCAAAATTATTTGATCATGCCATTTTTTTTGTTTTATCTTTGTAGATTCCGCACTATCATAGGCTTCATTCCTCAACTCTTCCAATTCATTTAATCGAGTAACCTCTTTCTCTTTTGAAGCAAATTTTGAAATCAAAAATTTAGCTTCTCGATAGCCCAGCTTTATATTCTAGCTCAAGAGGTAGGTGACAAGGTTTTCCAAAGACAAGTCTGTATGGGGACATTCCAATGGGAGTTTTAAAAGCAAATTTATATGCCCGTATGCATCATCAAGCTTCGTAGACTAATCTTTTTCATTGAGTTACGCCCTTTTCAAGAATTTTCTTTATCTCCCCGTTGGAAATTTCACTTGCCCATTTGTTTGAGGGTACAAGCCAAGCTCATAATGTGTTTGATACCATATCTCGCCCCATGAGTTTGAAAGCCAACATTCTATTTTAAATGGCTTCCCATCACTGACATGCCTCCGTGTCCCAAATCGTCGAGAATGTTTCTTTGTAAAAATCCCACAATCGTGTTAGCATCATTTTTGGGATGTCACTGCTTCAATCCATTGATACATAATCCACAGCTAAGAGTATATATAGATTTCCAAATGAAGCCTGAAAAGGCCCCATAAAATCTATTCCCATACATCAAATAATTGCATCATCAGATACCTTGCAGGTACTTCATGCCTTCACAGATATTTCCATTCTTTTGGCATTGATCACATAACTTCACCCATTCAAACAGCGTCCTTCAAAATAGTAGGCCAATAAAATCCCGACCGGAGAATTTGTGGACTGCTTGTCTCCCGCAAATGTCCTCCATATGGCGATGCATGACATTCTTGTAAAATCTTAGCTACCACCTTCTCGGTACACATCTCTAATCATATCGCTCCTTTAAATCAAGAATGGGCCATCTCAAATGTAGTGCATGCCGTCGCCCCAGCTTTTTTCTCACTGGTAGCTGAATTCCGGTGGTATAATTCCACAAGCCAAGAAGTTCACAATATCAAAGATACCAAAGTGATTAGAGAGCGATACTGGAATAACTGCCTCATCCGGAAAGTTTGGTTTCTTTCTTTCTTCTTGTACATTGTGCTTCTTCCACTCTTGAGCTGCGATCAGCTATCACATTGTCACAACATTTCTTATCTTTATTTCTAAATCACTCAAGAATAACAATACCCACCGATCACTCAAGCCAGATCTTCTTTTCCATTAGATATTTAATTGCTGCATGATCAGTGTGGATAATAACATGGGACCCCAAAATGTATGGCCTAAATTTTTCACATGCAAATACTATTGCCAGCATCTCCTTTTCAGTAGTAGAGTAATTTTCCTGAGCTTCATTGAAGGTTTTGCTGGCATAGTATATGGCCTTGAATACTTTTCACTTTCGTCCCCAATACAACTCCCATTGCAAATCACCGGCATCACAATATTATTTCAAATTCTATTCCAATCTGGTTTTGCCATAATGGGAGCTTCAACTAGTCTGATTTGATTTCTCTCAAAAGAATTCTAAAGGGTGATTCATCAAAATTCAACTAGTATCTTTTCCAAAGAATCGCATACGGTTCAGCAAATTCTTGAGAAATCTATGATAAATCTTCTCAGAAAACTAAACATGTCCTAAGAAACTTCTAATTCCCTTGACTGTAGTGGGTGGTATCAAATTTCTTATAATTGAAACTTTTGCTTGGTCTACCTCTAGACTCGCAGAAATCATGTGCCCCAAGACAATTCCTTCTGTAACCATAAAATGGCATTTTTCCCAATTCGTAGCTAGATTCGTCTCTTCGCACCTTTGAAGTATCACATTCCCAAGTTATTAATCGTTCAAAACTGGATCCATACACTCAGTGGAATCATCCACGAAGATCTCCATAACTTCTTCTCGCTAAATCGAAAATATAGACATCATGCATCTTTTGGAAGGTACCAAGAGCATTACACAAACCAAATGGCATTCTCCTTAAAAGCAAAAGTACCAAATGGGCACATGTAAAGTAGTTTTCTCCGATCCTCAGTAAATGGCAATTTGGTTATATCCGTAGTATCCATCAAGAAAAACAAAGTGAGGGTGTCCCGCCAACCTATCCAAAGATCCGATCAATGAAAGGCAGGGAAAATGATCCTTTCTTGTTGCAGCAAAGATTTAGTTTTCTGTGAGTCAATACACACCTCCATCCTCGTCACGCCTCTCAGAGGAATCGGGCCTCGCTTTTCATTTCGATCACAATGAATCCAATCTTCTTAGGAACCATGTGCTGGCTCACCCAAGAACTATCCGACATAGTGCAAGGTAAACCCGCATTCAACCATTTCAACTTCTTTTTCTCTCGACAACTTCTTTCATCACTCGGGTTCACCTCCTCCTTCGATGCTCAATAGAAGTTTTTACTATCATTCGTTAATATTTGCTCATCCAAATGGAGTGGACTATACCTTCGCATCCTCAATTGACCAGCCATAGCTTCCTTGTATTTTCGACTCGCCAGCTTTCCGCCTTTAGCTTAGTCAATGTGCAAATTTTATTATGATGACTGGTTTCCTCTTTTCTGGTTCTAAGAACTCATATTTCAAATGACTAGGCAATTCTTTCAATATTAACCCTTCTGCACTAGTTTCTTGCTTAGTAGTTTTCTGTCCCTGGCTGCATACATCATCTTGACTGTTTTCATTTATGCTTGAGGATCAAGCTTTGTTATACAAATTCAAGGCAACATTTCACAATCAATACTCTCAAGATAATAAAATTCATCTCAATTTCATTAATAGAATGCTGAAGAATACAAGCCAGACCAATTCAACACCGAAGACTATTGTTTTCTACGTACCATACAACTTTTCTCGCGATCTACATCGATGTTCCAAACTCCTATTAAGATTAAATGCACTGCTTTCATTCCCACCCTTAGTGTCGGGCCACCTTTTCCGCACATCTATCAAGGTTGCTCTAGTTGCTAAGAAAGGTCTTCTAGCAAAGCAAAGGAACTTGGGTGTCTTCCCTCCATCTTCATAATAACAAAATCCACCGAAGATGAATTCTCCACCTACGCCACACATCTTCAAGAACACCTTTTGGTCAGGCTTAATGATCCGTCACCCATTCGCACGTAATTCGTTGTCAAGTAAGTTCCCCAAGTCTCTTGCACCAATCGATAGAGGCATCAAATTTATACTAGCACCGTAATCACATAAAGCCTTCTTTTGAATTCATATTTCCTATGGGAGCAGTGGAATGGTGAAACCGCCAGGTCCTTCATTTTTTACTGGATAACTGAGACCGTAGGTAGCGCTCAAGTTCACTATTCCTTCTCGCTTATCTTCCTTTCTTGCTCAATATCTCCTTCAAATTTTTCATAAGTAGTGCATTTGCTGATTACCTTTGCAATGGGATATTGATTTCTATTTTCTTTGAAAAATGTCTAAGAATCTAGAAAACTCCAAGCTCTTCCCTTTGGCTTCTTCAAGCCTTTGTGGAAATGGCAATCGTAGGTGCATAAGCCGGTACTCCTTCCTTCTATTTCTGGCCATTACTTTCTTCTCAGCCGTTTCACCGCATGCTCTTTCTCCTTCATTTCCGCCTCTGGTTCTCCGCTCGCCCCTTCTTTCCTTTCTTTCTTTCTGTTGCCCACTTCTTTCCCACTTCTTAACTGAACTTCCATGCAGTCCTTTGGATTGTTTTGAGTGTCACTAGGGAATGTACCCTTACTCTGGTTTGGCATATTAAGGGCCAACTGCCCTACTTGTGTCTCCAAGTTCTTCAATAAGGCATTTGTATTCTTCTGAAATACTTGAGTGTCAGACTTGAAAGCTTCCAAGTCAGACAGTTTCTGTTCATGGAAGTGTATAAGTCTCTTGTTGTCCCCTATGAACTCCACAAAGATTTGTTCTTCAAATGGTTGAGTTCCCTCCTATGACCCGATAATCATTTCCGCTTCACCCCTTGATGTCGTTGTCGAACCTCGTGGCCGCCGATATCCCTGCTGGAGGATTATGTCCATGCCTCGGCCTTGTAATGCCCCTCCACCATGGCGAGAAATTCTCATGGTTCCTCGCTGCCGGATCGGTAATGTGGGAAGGTTCGATTTGGCTTTGAAATGGTACTTGGTTCATTTACGCATTTCCTCTAACTCCTCATCCCTATAAGAGTCTTCTTCTCATGGTACTTCCAACACTTCTTCTCATCCGTCTTCTCTTTCCACCGGCTCCTATTTTACGAGCAAGGTGCATTTTTTCTTTCCTATTTGTCCATCCCCGTGCATGATGGCATTCTAATCCTTGCCTCCATGGGCTGTCATTTTACTCAGCTCCATGACCCTTTTCCTCTCAAGCACACCCCTTGAAAAACTCGATGGAGCTTTCATATTGCACTTGGCTGTGCCTTCACGATCCTCAGCTTCTTCTGTAGCACTTTTTCTCTTGAATGCTCCATAGCATGAAGCATCGATAATGTCTTTAGATGTATCATTTTAAGGCATGATACACTATATCCATCTGGGTTTTTAAATCAATTCCATGCATAGGGCACCTCTTCAGCAACCTCTTGAATCTCTCCCAAGCTATATATAGGCTCTCATCTTCCCCTTGTTAGAACACTATTATCTCTTCTTCTCTCCGAGGTGAGAGAGGGGAAAAACCGCCAAGTATGCTTTACCAGCCTTCTTCCCAAGTATCAACCGAATCCATATATGGTAATGATTCATACCAAGTGGCCGCTATATCTCTAAAGAAAATGGAAGAGATGCGTACTTTACTCCACCTCCCCGCCTTACACCATTCACCATCAGATTTCATCCCGAGAAATCTACCCGTGCTCGCTTAGTCTTCGTGGTGATCGCGAATCCAATGCCGATGCGCACCATTGTTATCAAAGTTGGCTTTAGTTCAAAGTTATTTGCGATCCACAGAGGTCGCTCCTGATTGCGTATCATTCTTCCCATCGATACAGTCTCCGCAAACTTCCATCGTGTCAATAATAGGAGGCCTTCTCCGCTGCCGCCCCCACTCCTCCGTCTAGTCATGTCTCCTATCCGCCATATAGCAGCGTCGCCTTTAGTCTTCTCTAAGCTTCGATTGTTCTTTCCACCAAGGTCTACGCGCAAATGTGTCCAACTGCTTCCTATGCATTAAAGGATTTCGAAATTAAACACACTCGTGACACAGATTAGTCAAACTAAACAAAAAATAAATAATATTTTCAACATGGCTTGTTAAAGATCATGTTATAGCCACCGCTAAAGCTATTTTTGTTCTTTCTTTATAAAATGTCCAAATTAGCATTTCCCTTTTGTTAGAAATACGATCTATTTAATTCTTTCAATCCTAACTACGCCATAAAACTTGTTTGCCTTTTCTATATAGACTAAAAACTCCTAAATGCACATAGTTACAAGAACTACACTTCTCTGCACCCATGTCACTTTCTTGGATAAATTTGTTTAATTAACTCGAACTGGCTCTTGATGTTTAGATTTTAAATTAAGTTTAGTCTATGACAATCGCAAGTGCACAGGTCATACAAGTAGTAAAACTGAATATAGTCCGTATCATTCCCACGTAGATTGACATGAATAGAGACTAAGCACCCCAACTACTAAAGTTCTATGCTATTCGGGATCAAAAGAATTTGATAATGGAAGTATATCTACTGATAATCAACTTAGACTAAGTTAACTAAAACTAGAAATGACGTATCATGAAATAAACTACAAAATTAAGAACTAAACATCGATCTTAATCGTTCTCGTTAGAAACGAAAACTATCAGTGAATTATAATGAAATAGTCAATTCCTGCATGAAAGTACATTGCTCTATCGTATTGATGGATCTAATTTGTCCAAGATTGCCTAAATGTTGCAGTTGGATTTCTCCACATTCACTGGTTAGAAACTCTTGCTACTCTTGAAATCAAGTTCTACCCACATTTCAGATTTCGCTTCGCAAGATCCGGATATTTTTCTTCTAATACTTCTTCACACCCATTTTCTGAGTTGATCTGTAATTTTGCTTTCCTTCTCGCCAGATTTTAGCAAAAGTTCATATGCAACTTAACTCGCTGTGCTCATCCTTCTCGCATCTATTGTCTCGTCCTTTCCCTTGATTAGATCTAAGCACTTCTTCGATTTATTTATATTGTTAAATACTCCTCCAACTTCAATTATGGAGTTTTAACACATTTATCAAATTAACTCTCGTAGCTCAAGAAATATTACCAGAATTAGCATTTCACCCGTAAAAGAATGTTCTCAAAATTCTCTCAAGAATTCCGTCTTGTGTCAATGCTAGAGGGTATCTCCGAATTGTGAGCAAGATACATTCCTCAAAATGGTATCTTACTACTATTTGGGAAACTTGTCGATTCAAAAACAACACTAAGCAACAAATCACTACCCAAATAACGTTCCGCATTTTTGTGGCAAGACTATAACTAACTATAATTCAAATCCGGGCCAGAGTCAGATTCACCACGATTACATTAAAAAGAAATGGAGCACCGATCACGCATAACCAATTATAATTGCAATGAAACCGAGAAAAAATGAACTCCAGAACTTTGTCTAGATTTCATAAATTTTCAGGCAGTAATTTTAAGAAGAAAATAACATAAATAAAATTCAGATCTACTCATTTCTTCACAGTTCGCAGATTCAAATCTAGAAAATAAAAGAAAATTAAAAAAAAAATTCTACTCTAAACTATACACTATGTTCCTCTTCGTTCCCCTTTTCTGGGTAGGGAAAACGGAAGTTCCTTTACTATTCTAACACTGTCTATTTATACTGTCAAAAGAAATTGGGTCGAATCCTCAAAAAGCTCCGGGTGGAATTCCCAAAAGAAAGCCCACTATCGTTCTATGTCGCGACTTCTGTTGATATGTCGCGACATGATTTTTGATCGCTTCTTAGTCACGCCACCTTGTTGTTTTTGTTGCGCACCGTGACTACGAATGCTGATTAACGGTCGCCACCCGCTTTTTGTAGTCGCGACTCACAGGCCTCAAGAGCTCAGAGTTGATGTCGCTGAATTAATGCTTCACATGCTGCGACATCAGTTGCCTCTTTCTCTTTTTCCGCTTCAGTCACTACCTTAGTTTTAGGTTGCGACCACATTCAAGGCTTGGTAGGATACGCCAGATCGTGACTTTCTTTTTCTGGGTCGCTTACCTGGCTGTGGTCTTCTCTCGCCTTCACTGCGTTTCATTCTAAGTCACCTCGTGGTGATGTGTCGCGACCCTTTGATGTCCATTTCTCTTCCTCGCCGCAACCTCAATTTTGTTGCAACCAATTTCCACCTTCCAACCTCTATTCCGTGTCGCGAATTACAAGCTGCTCTTTTCTCCGGCTGTAATGTATTCCAATTGCTCAAAAAGTAGTTGCAACCTTCATTTCTTCACGAAGTTCTCTTCTCAAAGTTGCGACCGAATGAGTATCGCACATCATTTGTGGTCTTTGATTATTAAATGGTCGCAACTTCAATTCTTGTTAAGGACTTCGTTTGGCTTCTTTTCAGGTTGCGACCTCCCTTTTCTTCAACTCTTAATTTGGTTGCAACTTCAATCTTCATGTTGAGACTCCAGTTCCTGTTTTTATGTCGCGACCTCAACGGTATGTCGCGACCTCAAATGGAGCCTTTCATTTAAAAACTAGTTGCAACTTCTTTTTCTTTGCAGAGACTTCCTTTGTGGTTTTATTTGGAGGATCCACGGCCAAAGTACATCGCGTGGGTGCTGACCTCGCTTATATTCAATCAAGGCCGCGACATCGCGGTGTCGCGACCAAGATTTTACTTTGAATATTTCCCTTTAGTCTCGACCACATTTCTTTTGTCGCACTCTTTCGCTTGTTAAGCTACATATTCGTCGCAGTGCTAATCTTCAAGTCACGACTTCGCTTGCTAAGGTCTTCTAGTTCTTCCCCAAAATTGATTTTGGTGATGTCGTGACTTGGAAACGATTGACAAATAAGCTTCCTGTCGCGACTCCGATTGTCAGTTGCAACTTCATTTCTACTTGTAGGCTGGTCTCTTCGATTTTTGGCTGAGATTTTAGCTTCTGATGTATTTTCCTGCAAAATTAAATTTGAGTAAAATATCCACATTTCTGGATACAAATCAACATTTATCTTGTAATATGCTCATAAAAATGGATTAAAAATCTAATGAGTTTTTGGACTCATCATATGGTGATAGTCAGAGCGTAAGACACTTGGCAAAGAATTCAACATTTCATTCTATATCGACTGCTATCACTAATGCATCTCTATTAGAGGATGAGGTGTTAAAGTTAGAGAAAATCCAAGGAAGTAAGAACCCGGCTGATATGTTAACAAAGACGGTGACTATTGACAAACTGAAGTTGTGCTTAACTTCAGTTGGCCTATAAGAATAGTAAGGCTAGAAAGAGCTATTGCATTGATCAAGGTACGAAGACAGACAAATCACCTCAAGTGGATTGTCAACATGGAGGCTTCAATAGTAAAAAATGGAGGTTATTAGGGCAACCAACCCTCCATTTTTCTTCCTTGTTAGGTAGCCTAATTTCGGTTACATCCCTCTCATTTTTTCTATAAATAGATATGTTGTGAAGGGAGGAAAATCATCGCACACATCTCTTGCATTCTTCTAATTCATAGTGAAGAAGTGATGAAGAGAGAAGAGAGGAGAAGTGAGAGAAAATTGAAAGACAAAATTGAGAGCAATTTTCTCGGAGTGTTGTAAACACTACATTTTTCTCCTTATAGTGAAAGATCTGCAGCATTCCTTGGAGTAGGCAAGTTTGTGTTGAACGACGTAAATTTTGTTTGTCGCTTGCTTTATTTATTTTGCTCCCTCTCATAAATTTGGCAGATAGGGGATTGTGTTATTTCCTAACACACTCAATCAAATTTTGCAGAGCAATATCAATTGGAGATTGACATACGTGCTCTTCATCAAAGGAATATAAGTGTTCATGAGTTTTATCCCTCGTTTAAGTGACAGATCTTCGATTGATCGTTCTTACATTTCATCGACAACAGTGCATGTGATGCTTATATTGCTCGTAGAGAAGAGCAAAAATTAGTTAAGTTCTTGATGGCTCTTCGTATTGATTTTGAAGGGCTTAGGGGTTCAATTTTGCATCGTTCTCGACTTCCATCTATTGATTCATTTAGCATGAAAGGTTGGTCAAGAAACACGTCTTAAGTCACATTTTTTTTAATTGAAAAGGAATTCCTTCTACTCATCCTTCCGTGCTGACGTATCTTCTAAGTTGTCTCACAATCAGAATAGGACCTCCTACCAAGGGCCTGCCTTCTAGATGAGTGCAGCTTATAAGGTAGTTGAACACAGAAGGCTCAGTTGTCATAAGTCGAGAAACCAAATTAGTCACACCAACAATCCTCCAGCTTGGAAGCCTCGGCAACCAAACACAAAATTCAATGCCACTGTGACCATCCTCGTATTATGTAATCACCCAGGCTGGGCTGCACCACCACAAATCTGATACTTGAGAGTAGCAAAGAAATAAGATCGCTCTTCTCGATCCTCTCGCACTCACTGGCAATTTTAGGTTTCTCTCCTACGCATACAAGATATGTCCATTTTCCGTAGGTTAGTTGACTCACAATTCTTCAAGTATGCCATCTTCTATATGGATCTTAGCCTCTGGTGCTTCTCATCATATGTCTCTAGATTCTTCTTGCTTTACCTTTATGTCTCATTCTCCTTCTATTCCTTTTATGACCGTTGATGGCACTGTTATGCCTTTAGCAGGTGTTAGTATTGTTGTTTCCTTAATCTCTCTCTCTGTCTCTCTCTCTAATGTTTATCATATTCTGAACCTCACATTGAATTTTGCTTATGTTGGTCAGTTGTGTGATTCCGATAATTTAGTCACCTTTTCTTCTTCTTATTGTTTTGTGTAGAATTTGCAGTCCCATAAGCTAATTGAGACAGGCCATAAGAAATAAGGATTATATGTTTTGGATGAGTTAAAAGTGCTCCTGCATCGCTGTTGTTGCCACCGTTGATCTCGTCATCTTTTCAAGCTGAGTCCTTAGTTTTTATTTATGGCATTCTCGCCTTGGTCATGTTTCCTTTTCTCGTTTGAAATTTTTAGCATCCACAAGGGCTTTAAGAAAGTTACAAACTCACAATGTTTCTGATTATAGTGGATGTAAACTAGAAAAATTTTTAGCTTTACTTTTTAATCAAAGTGTTTCTGTCTCTTCTTCTCCATTTGATATGATTCATTCTTTTACTTCATTTTTAGCTTCTATTCACTGTTTTTCTAAGCCTTCTTCCTATAAAGAGGCAATTTTTGATTCAATGCTATAAAGAAACTATGGAAGAGGAACTTTCTACTTTGCATATGACAAGTTCGGGATTTTGTCTCCTTCTACCTCTTAGTAAGAGTGTTGTCAGTTGTCTAAGATTAAGACTAATTCTTATGGATCTATTGAGTGATTCAAAGCTAGGTTGGTTGCAAAAGGATATTCACAATAGTACAATATGGATTATTAGGAGACTTTTGCTCATATTGAGAAAATGACTACAATTCGTACTCTTATTGCAAGAGCTTCGGTTCGACAATGGTGTATCTCTCATCTTGATGTTAAAAATGTCTTCTTAAATGGAGATCTTCAAGAAGAAGTTTATATGGAGTCCCCTTTTGGTGTTTCTCATGATTTTGGGTATGTTTGCAAGCTCATGTAGGCATTATATCGTCTCAAACAAGCACCTCGTGCTTGGTTTGAGAAATTTGTGCTGTGATCTCCTCTCTGGATTTCACCGCTAGTGCTTATGATTATGCTCTCTTGTTAAGTGTACTCACGCAGGTCAGATCATTGGCTTCTCTTTATATGTTGATGACATGATTATTACCGGTGATGATGTTGATGGTATTTCGCCTTTGAAAGCAAAGTTAGCTAAACAATTTGAAATGAAGTATCTAGGTCCTCTAGGATATTTCTTGGATATTGAGGTAGCCTATTCGCCTAGAGATTATCTTCTTTCTTAGTCAAAATATATTGTAGATATTCTTGAGCGGGTTAGACTTACTGATAATTAGACCATTGATACTCCCATTGAGGTTAATGTAAAGTATTCCTCTTCTGAAGGTGTGCCCTTGTAAGATCCTACATTATACCGTACTATTGTTGGGAGCTTGGTATATCATACTATTACTCGTCCTGATATTGCTCATGTTGTTAGTCAGTTTGTTGCTTTCCCCACTACAATTCATTGGGTAGTTGTTCTTCATATTTTTCGGTATCTTCGAGATATAGTCTTTCAGAGTCTTATACTTTCATCTACCTCCACTTTCGAGATTACGTGCATACTTTAATGTTGCTCATGTTGTTAGTCACTTGTTGCTTTCTCACTACAATCTATCAGAAGTTGTTCTTTCATATTTTCCAGATCTTCGAGATATAGTCTTTTAGAGTCTTATACTTTCATCTACCTCCTCTTTCGAGATTACGTGCATACTTTAATGCTAATTATGGCAGTGACCCCACTAATCGCATATTTGTTACTGGTTTCTATATCTTTTTAGGTGATTATCTTATTTGGGAATAGTAAGAAACAACTCATTGTTTCTCTATCTTCAACCTGCGAATATCATGCTATGGCATCTACTACCAAAGAGATTTTGTTTGGTTACGTATGTTGGTTTCTGCGCATATGGGAGTATTTCTTTCTCATCCCCCTCCTATGTATTGTAACAATAAAAGTGCTATTCAAATTGCTCATAACTCAGTTTTTCATGAACGAACCAAACACATTGAAATTGATTGCCACCTTACACGTCATCATTTCAAGCATGGCACCATCACTTTGTCTTTTGTTTATTTTTTGTTGCAGCTTGCAAATTTCTTTACCAAGTTGTATTTTGTTTTCCATTTTTGTTTTCTAGTTGACAAACTCTCGATCTTATAGTAACCACATTGTGAGTTTGAGGAGGGATGTTAAATAAAATTATTTACTAATATTTATTTCATATTATTGGTAGGGATTCATTTTTCTTTTGTTTCCTTAAGACTCTTCTAGTAAGTCTATGCCTATATAAAGATCTTTTGTTTTTGTAATTTCATTCAATTCATTAATAAGATTTCTCGCTTTTCTCTTATTCCTAATTGGGGTTTCCCTAATTTTAACATAAAACACTAGGCTTTCCATATTATTTTTAAATCTGCAATCGTTTCTACAATAAATATTTGGTTAAAAAACCGCAAATAATCCAAAATTTATAAATTTAACCCTTCTCACGTTTTTCTTGAAGAATAATTCATTTTGAACAAAATACCCTTTTTTGTTTTTCTTATGCATTTACATGTCTCTTTTATAAAAAAAAATATTATTTTTACAAGAAAACAATGTTGTCATTTTATGTATTTACATGTCTTTTATAAAAAGATTATTTTACAAGAAAACAATGAGGCTATTTTAGTCAAATTGAAGAGTTAGATTTCCGAAACTTACTTTTCAAAGGCTCTTTTAATCAAATTCGATTCTCATGGCTGTAATTGTCAGTAGCTTTTTGAAGCTCTATGGCTGAAAAACCATGGAAGGGATTGGAGTACTTGCAATCAAAATAGGAAATTCGCTTCTCCAATAACAACCCTCCATTCCTTAACATGTTCCCATCCTCTCTCTTCTTCTTATTCCACATTTTGATACTTATCGGGTTTTCTCTCTTCTTTTCCACCCACCAAATTACTAAACCCCCGAGACTTATCCCTTTCAATTTAAGGAGCTCCTTCCTCAAACTGTACTGTGATAATATGAGTGGCTACTTACTAATCTGCCAGCAGAAAACAAAAAGAAAAGAAAAAGAAAAGAGCCATAATATTCAATATTAATCTTGGTTGTACCCTAGCTTCATTTCTTTCCATATAGATATATGTCTAAAACAGAATCAATTGAGGTATAAGAATTAGTCCGAGAAAAGAATTACAATACCATCTATAATTATAAAAGTAATTAATCTCATCAAAGGAAATACAGGTATACACACCTCTCCGAGAAGATCCTCCTAGACCTTGAGAAGGGCTTCAAGTCTTTCTCAAGAGAGAGAGAATAGCCACTGATCCCTTGAAAAAAAGAGTTTAGAGTTGCCTCGGTTGAGTCCAAACGTTTTGACCATAAAACGGGTGCTTATTCCACTCAACAGAGCTCGATGGGCACTAGCGTCGGAATTTTTTTTCTTTTTTCGAAAAAACCACAAACTAATAAAGTAAATCAAATATAATATTTAGTTGCTATAATTTAAATCTCAAAGCCTCCCTACAAAGCTATGTTGAAATCAATGGCACAATAGTAAATATAAAAACAAAGAAAACACTAGGGATTTTTTATAATGGAAACCTTGCGTAAAAAACCACGTGGTAAAGGAGAAATCACCAACAAAGGAGAAAGCTTTACTATGAATATGAGAATAATTACAGAATATAGTGAAATATAGAATAAACCTTAATATGTTGATATGACGAAATCACCTGGGCATAAAGGTTTATACTGCAGGCCCCTATGCTACCACAACAAATTCCTATTTTTTTCTCAACATTTTTTTTCACAAAAGTTGCATTGCAGGTCTTTGGGTTAGACATTAGCTATGACACCCCCAACCCGGCACTCAGTGTCAAGCGAGGGTGTCATCATTTTATTTTTTTTTAAACTTATAGCCTTTAAGCTTGTTCAATCATATAATGTTAAACACTTAACTTGTATTATATCCTGTAGCAGCGGATTACAAAATATATACAAGCTCCATAAATGGAAGTATTCAACATTTACAAGATTTACATTGCTTCATTTGTTTACAAACAACAAAAAGGATATTACATATACAAAATAGACCAAAAAGTCTTCAAGTGAGCACCTAATGATGTGTTGACCTTGGAGACTAATGCGGATTGTCCAGTCCTCTTGCCTCTGTTCCGTACCTACATGGATGAAAACCCATGCTAAGCTTTACGTTTAGTGGGAATAACTCGTGGACGACCACTAATAAGAGTCATCTCACTTTACACATTTACATATACATATAACATATCATATACTTATGTCATATTCTATACTTTTCATATACACATGCTTATATATGTTCCATACACATAATTTACACATGCTTATGTAATCTTATACTTTCTTATCATATCATGTTTCATTTCAGATCGTTTACATTTTTCTTCTTGTTCTTGTCAATATGTACTTGTCACTGTTTACATATCATCACATAGCAATGCTATGCTTCTCATATCATGTCATGTACTTTTATCATTTTCGAATCATTTGCATATACTTGTCATTTGTTTCATGTTTCATGTCTGCATAAACCTTAGAAGTGGATAAAAGAAACTATAAGGGCCCGAACACTATACGAAACAGTGGTTTATAAGGGCCCGAAGGCGCTGTTATCATCGTGCGAGACAATGACCAACTATAAGGGCCCAAAGGCGCTGTAATGACCCAAACAGGGCCAACTAATCAATATGCTATAGACTTGTTTTTCCCTAATAGGCATGTCCATCTATCCCTCTACCAGGTTCTAAACAAACAATCAAGTGTTTTATTCCATTTTCAGTACATATCTCATATTTCCGAATAATTATTGTTATCCGATAATCATATGCGATATTACTATCATTACTTTAATTTGAATTCGTTCTCATATCTGTAGCTTCATATTACTGTTCTCATATTTCTTTGCAATACATATATTCATATCTTTTTTTTATCATTTAGTCGTGTTGTGATCATATATATATGATCCTACTACATATCATGTATGCATCTATGCATTCTTGTATTCCTATGTTCATGTATGTCTTTATATATTCATATGTCTTTATCTATTCATATCCCTTTATATCATTTATGCATTTCTATCAAGATTTAGCTATTCATATATTTTCTATATTTCTATTATGTATACCTCTATCCATTCATGTATCCATATATATTCCTAGTCTCATGTATTTCTACTCATATATATTCATATCTCAAAGAAATCATATATTCATATCATGTATTCCTAAAAACTTTAACTAAGCGATTAGTACACTTGGTACAACATTCCAATTTTTTTCAAAATTGCCGTGGGCACCAAATGCCATTAAATAACACGTGGTCAGATTCTAGACTCAAAGGACTTTCCATAGCGTCTAAGAACACCCGAATCGGAGTTCGGACGAAGAAATTATGATCGTCCGAATTTGGAGGATTCACATGAACAAAGGAATTACTTAACATATCCAGCGAGCTTCATCAAGCCATCGTTTTAGGATAGAATATGAGCTCAATTTTTATCAATATATATATGGGTGGATTCTAGACTCCAAGGGCTTTCCATAGAGTCTAAGAACACCAGAAACGGAGTTTGGACGAAGAAATTATGATCGTCCGAAATTGGAGGATTCACATGAACAGTGAATTAAGAACATATCCAGCATAGCCTACTGTTTTTCATCGTTTTCGGACAGAATATGAGATCGATTTTTATTAAGCTATATATGGGTGGATTCTAAACTCAAAGAGCTTTCCATAGAGTCCAATAACACCCAAAACGGAGTTCGGACAAGGGATTTATGGCCATTCGAAGTCGGGAAAATTTTGACAGCATCCCCCTAAAACCCCAATATTCCCTTAATACAAATATTCCATTAAAATCAACCAACCAACCCAAATCACCCATCTTTGAACTTTCATCGAAGTCACCATTCACATTCAAATTTAAATCAACAAAATTTCTCCTGACCGCATTTCCTTCACAATCAACACTCAAATTGTACCCATTATTCAAATTCAGCCCCTCATTTAAGTCAAAGCCACCATTCAAATTAACCGAATGTTCAGAAGCCCTACATTAATCTATATATGGAACCACTTCCAAGTTTCTCATGGTCACAACTGCGAAGGGCCTTTTACAAAGGTTTAGTTCTGTGGCAGTACCTATGAAGCACTGAGTTTTAGAACAAAAGCATGTCTTCCATTTTTTCCTCATTAAGAAGGAAACCGAACTCAGTAGTGCTCATTACCCTAGCAATATCCTAAACCTCATGAGTGAGGATTCAGTTCCTGGTATTTGGCATAACCAGGGAGAGAATTACGCAGCTCAACGAAGTCACAAATTCGTCATTAGCATCTTTAGGGAAAAGAAACAAACAAATAATTGATCAGGAAAATAAACAAGAAATACCAAAATAAATGAAAAAAAAATACCAATACTAAGCCAATCAATTAAAATTCTTGTTAACCTTTTCGATTCCCACATTTTCTCAGCACCCAAACAAAGCTAGGACAACAAAAAGGAAAACAAACATATTCCATATAAAACCAAGGATCCTTACAAATTCCATACAATTCAAGACAAAATCCATACAAGAATCCATACAAATTTATACCAAGTTCCATAGAAGTCTAGACAAAATCCATACAAGAATCCATACCTTTTGCTCTTCTCTTCCTTCTTCTTCCTCTTCTTCTTCTCTTATTTTCTCTCTTCTTTGCTCCAAACGTGAAGCCCCTTAGAATGTGAGACCAAATTTGGTCTTTATCCCCTTTTGATATTTTTAAATTTTCCTTTATTACTTTTTAGTCCTACTCTCTTCTATTTGCAACCCAATTTTCTTATTTGTATAATGGCATATCCTCTTCTCATATTATGCCTTTCATATACTTTTTGAAAAAAAAATTACTAATACACCCTTCTATCTTGTACAAATTCCAAGTTTTTGAAATTTTCTCACTTAGCAAATTATAATTACGAAAAATTCAAATTATACCTACAAAATACCTAAACATATTATAAAACTGTTAGGGAATATTTTGGGTATTACATTAGCCCAAAACCAAATTCGGATCATAAATCAACATTCGCCTTGCAATACTTATCCTTTTTATTATTTGATAATTCAAGAGTAGATAGAGGAGTATATGGTGAGGAGAACCACCTAACTGGATGGTGAAGACTTTAACTTAAAGGTGGGCACAAAAATGGCAGATAAAATCAGTTTTGTTGGAAACTCGATGCTCTTTACCGACTCATCAATATTAAATTCCATTGAAGCTATTCTCTTTCTTCTTGCTTCTTGGAGAAGCAGAAGTTGGTGAGAGTGATGCAGATAATTCTGTTGGAAAGTTGAAACTAATTTGGAAGGAAATACTTTTAGTGCTATAAATTTGTAATTTAATTATTAATTTTTTGTATATTTAGGAAAGCGATTATTAGCCAATGGAGCACCTTCTTGCATTGCTGAAATCCAACTCAGTATCTGGTATTCCTATTGTTTCTATGGCACACACAGGTAATGAATTATATGTTCTATCTTGTCTTTTTAAATCTACTCCATGGATAATTGATTCTAGAGCATCTGACCACATGACCAATTCCTCAAACATATTTTAATCCTATTCTTCATTTGCTTGAAATAAAAAGGTTAGGATAGCTGATGGTAATTTCTCACCTATTGTAGGAAAAGGTCTAATAAAAATTTCTAAGGAAATAGATCTTAAATATGTCCATGTTCCTAAACTTGCTTGCAACCTCTTGTCTGTTAGCAAATCATCTAAAGATTCTAAGTGTTGTGTCATCTTCTATGAACTTACTGCGGTTTTTCTTAAATCCGCAGCTCAAGGAAGATGATTGGTAGTTTTAGGATGATCAATGGTCTCTATTACTTCAAGGACACTTTACCTAGTTATAAAATTGCTCAAGGACTAAGTAGTATCAGTTCTCTTTTGATTTGTGATCAAATAATGGTTTGGCATTACAGATTAGGCCATCCTAGTTTTTATTATTTAAAAAACTGCTTTCCCAAGTTATTTAAGAAGGTTGATTCTTCATCATTTCAATGCAAAAGTTGTTTATTGACAAAGAATTAACGTAAACCCTACATTCCAAAACTCTACTATGCATCAAAACCATTTTATTTTTTTCATAGTGATGTTTGGGGACCTTCCAAAGTAACCACAATTTCATAAAAAAAAAAATGGTTTTTGACTTTTATAGATGATCACTTTTGTTGGGTATGTTGAGAGTCGCTGCATATGATGAGTTTTTCTAAGGGTACAGACTTTGCGAGGTCAACCTCGGCCAGGATTGCTTCATATTCAATCTCATTATTAGACATGAGGAAGCTTAGTCAGATAGCTCATTCTATCCTTTCCTGGGCCAGCTTTAAGTTACAAAGACAACTTAGCCAACGCTTCGTGAGAAGCGTCGTCCACATTAAGGATCCACCAGCCAGTGTCACCTAGGTCCACATCTGGCTAGAGTAGTTCTACTAAAAAATCTAGTAATATATGTCCCTTCAATGCCAGGCGAGGTTTATAATGAATATCGAATTCAATCGCCCACCGGGCCATCCTTCCTGATATGTCAAGCTTATGTTTAGTGCTTCGTAAAGGGAGATTGGTCAACACGATGATAGGGTGTGCCGTGAAGTAGGCGGTTTAGCCGTTGCGCGAGTGGGCTAGTGTCAGTTGCTCAAGACTCCGCATAGCCTGCCGGGCTTCGATGTAGATTTGCTTACGAAGAATATTGGTCTTTGCTTTCGGTTTTCATCTTCTTTGAACAAAGCTGCACTTACTGAGGCCTCTGACTTCTCCAGGTAAAGGTAGAGTGTATCGCTTGCCCCGAGGCTAGCCATAATTAGCGGTTCGATAAGATATTGTTTGATCGTCACGAAGGCTTGGTGACATTCCTCATTCCAACCAAAAAGGCATCACATCATAGCAGTATGACCCGTGTGGTGTAATGAAGGTCGTTTCCTCTGCGTTAGGCGAGTGCATAGGAATTTGATGATACCCAAAGAAAGCGTCCAAAAACGACAGTATTCCATGCCCAGCTGCGACATCAACAATTTGGTCTATATGTGGCAAGAGGAAGCTATCTTTTGGGCATGCTTCGTTA
This sequence comes from Tetrastigma voinierianum, assembly GCA_016808115.1. Classification (NCBI taxonomy): domain Eukaryota; kingdom Viridiplantae; phylum Streptophyta; class Magnoliopsida; order Vitales; family Vitaceae; genus Tetrastigma; species Tetrastigma voinierianum. Next base: position 22,511 of record JAEQBH010009598.1, on the reverse strand, counting down.
AGGTCAATGTAATCTACACATACTCGCCACTTACCCCCTTTCTTTTGAACTACCACCACATTGGCTAGCCATTCGAGTAATTTCACTCTCCGATGAAACCTTACCCTCAAGAAGCTGTCTACTCCATTCGAATGATCTGGATGGTGATCCGGTGGAAACGCCCCGCTCTCGCCTTACCGGTCCGGGCACTAGGATAATATTTGCAATTCAGGAGAGGCCACCGTTGGGTTAATCCCAACCATATCTAAGTGGCTCCAGGCGAATATATATATATATATATATATTATTCAACAGCATGAGCCATAACTACTCCCTTTATTCATCGGACATAAGAGAGTTGATGTAAGTGAACTTTTCCGGCCCGTCCAACGTTACTTTTTCCAAGGGATCCACAACCAGCGGATCCTTCTCTTCTGCCCTAATCTAGGTGGCGAACTGTGATTGCTATGCGGGGGTTTGATCTTCGAAGAGAGGATTTTCATTGTTCTTTTCCCATCTCTGTTCTTGCATAGATTAGTTGATAACACTACCGTGCGGCTAACTGACTGCTTAAAAGGTCAACTTGCCCAATGTTAGTCAAATAGCTAACCGTTTGGTGGTAGGTTGAAGGGATAGCTTTCATCAAGTGCCGCTAGGCTTGCCCCATTATGGCATTGTAAGGCCTCAAGTCTTTGACAATGGAGAACATAACCTATTAAGTCACTGGCTCGGCTTTTACAGGGAGCGCAACATCTCCTAGAGTTACAGTAGTTGCACCATTAAAACTAAAGAGGATTCGCCAGCCTTTAAATTTGTTCTCACCATACTCCAAGGGAAAGCTTCATATGCTCAAGGCTTAGTAGTTGCAACAAGTCTATTGCGCTGCTAGGATCTATCATTACCCTGTGCACATCAAAACCGTTCATACAGAGGGTGAGTACCAGTGCATCATAGTGGGGCACAATAACCTTGTTCGAGTTGACAGGAGGAAAGGATTTGGGGCCATCTATTGGCTTGGTTTCTTCATGTCTACCTTCCACGTGGATAGAATTTATCCGGGCCTTAACTGTGGTGGCTCTCAAGAGCTTCTTTTGTTAACGCTTCGACTGATACTAGTCGTTAGAAGGTTCGCCTAGTATATAGTTAATGGCTAGTCTAGATTCTGACAAGGTTGTCACATCGGCTGTAACTCTGTCCACGGCCTGCCCTAATTCCACCCCGTGGTCAACTTCTTTGATGTGCCTCCTGAGGTGTCCCGCTTTGATAAGCTTTTCTACCATAAACTTCAAGCTTCGACACCTGTGGGTCTCATGCCCATGATCTCTATGATAATCACATCGCAAGGATTTGTTTCTTTGGGAGGGATTCATCTGGATCGATGTTGGTCATTTAAACTCTAGCAAGTCGCAAATGATTAGCAACAGCCTTTCATAAGAGACGTTCAAGGAAGTGAATTATGGGAGATCTCTCTTCTTTTGTGACTGATCACCTAGACGCTTCGGTCCTACTCCGACCATCATTGATTTGGACGTTTCTCTTCCCATATGGCTTACTTTTCCTTCGAATCGACAAGTTTGTAATCATAATAGTCCGGGTTGTCGCCGATATTGTCCTCCAAGATGGAGTACTTACCAAACTCGCCTATATAACTCTTTCCATCATTACGGTGGGTCTAAAGATAGTAACTGGAAGAAAGGAATAGATGGCCCAAAGCTTCTCCTGAAGTTTTGGAGGACTGCATCCATGTTATACGACTCTATCCGGATTGTCAGCTCAACCCTCCTTGTGTCTCGACATTCCTTCTTCCCCGTCGAGAATAGCTCTAAGGAGCTTAATGTTCTTTTGCCGCATCAATAAAGATAATACAATACTAATGCCGCCCATAGTTCATTGAACCAGTTTATCGAAAGGCGCGTGTTTCTTATGGAACCAAGCTAACGGCCCCGCAAACTGCTGCCTAGAAACACTTTACATAATAAACGCCATTGCCTACATTTAGTATCATCACTGATTATAAATTGAGCACGTGATAAGACAGCCTATTATAATCCATCAAATGTTGCAAAGGCCGGTAAAACAAACCCACAGGGAGGCTCATAGTCAAGAATGTGTTACCCCATGGGTGAAGAGAGCATGTCGTCGGGTTCCCAAATTGAGGTTGTTGGGGGCATGTAGAACATTGGCCCTATACCGAAGACAGGATGTACGAGCGGCATTGGTGGCATCGTGCTTGTAGGCAATACCGGTGGCATCGCACCTTTGGGCAATACTGGCGCGTTTCCAAGGGCCTGAACTAGCTGGTTCTGCCTCCTACCTGTCTCTCTTCTTACCCCGTAGGATGGGCAACTAACGGCATCCCTGAAGGTAGGGTGATGTAAAGGCCTCTTGTGCAATTTGGCCTTTGCACTCTCTCGAGCATCCTTTGTCAGTGAAAAGCTCAAAGATGGGGAACTGCCCGAGGACAACTCATCATATGTGAGGGTATCAACATCGTCAGGGACAATGGACTCCTTCCCTCTATTTTGATCGATCAGACACACAACTAGACCTCTATCTCGTACATCTTTTCCAAGATCGTTGTTTTTTTCTATTTGGGCCTACAACTGGTCGTTGGCCCAATCGTCGGCATGACCTCAGAACTCCTTCATCCGCCTTTACTTGCTCCTCTTGTTTCTCCATGTCCCGACGCGCACCCGAGGTATGACGATTTGTGACGCCCCATCTCTGTGGTGTCCTCGTTGACAACCCGTCAACTCGCTAGAATACTTCGTGGAATGCTCCGCAACCCGACCCCACTCACGTAAAAATCTAGCGTAGTCTCCTTTGTACAGGAGCTCTACCCAAGGTACACATAACCTATCCCACTATCAACAACAATGACCACACTGTGTCTACATATGAATAAAAATGAGTAAAAATGGTCACTTGGACCCCTGCATCAATACTCACAAATATATCCCAACCATATACAATAGTTTCAAGAGTTAATAAATCACTATTACCAAACATATATCAAAAGTTTACAATTTTAATACATGTTATACAAAGCGAATACCCAAAGCCACAATCTGGCTTTCTTCTAAAATACGGCCTCTAGCGAGCGTTGTCCTCGTGCACACTCCTCGCACCAAATGGTGATCCCCACGTGCGAGCAAAGCCCAAGAGAGATAATTTCCCCACTGGTTACTTCCCACCTATGCACATGCATGGAAAACAATCACACATTCAAGCAATTTCATGAAACCCACTCGAATATCTATATGCCTAATCCCATGTTTTGAGTCCTCACCGACTCCCCTACATATGCCTAAGCCGAATGCGAGTAAAATATCCAGCTTCAAACAAAAGCTTTTTGTTCTCGAAAATCACTACCGACTTCGTGAAAAATATCGACTACCTTCCGAATCGAATTGGTTGGAGAACTTCCCGAAACAAATCATGGTCCCTTTATCCGGGCGTTATGTTGACTGCCTTCCCAACACAATTCCCTCCTAAAATCTTCCGTCGAAATTCCTTTCACAAATATTTTCATTTAACTTTCAATTTCATGTCATGCACTCACTCCTAATATTCTAGGGTGCCCTAATGCATATGGAATGCATGATGCCAATTCCAACACATTCATGCTAATATATTCACATGCATATATATTAACATAATTAAATTACATAAAGCATTTATGTAAATTCTCAACCAATTATGCCAAAATTAAATCACACGGGCTAATTAACAACACAAGCAATTCATTTTGAATCACTCAACACCATAAAAATTCACACAAATATTCACAAAGACTATTCACATGAATAGTAAAACCTCTAAGTTACTGCTCACGACCACACAAAATAGAATTTTCCCACTTGCTTAAAGCTTTCAGACCGAAGCATTTTGCAAAACAAGCCTCAGAACGTTCCTAACCATTTACATGGTTCTTAAACAAGGATTAACACAAGTAGGAAAAGATTCCTACCTCTTGGAGTTGTCGAAACTCCACCAAATCGGTGCCCACGCGTAGCCCTCACTGCGTAGAACAACTTTCCTTCTTGCTCCGTCGAAAAACCGACGATCCGATTAGCCGGAATCCTAGAGAAAAGATGCTCTCTCTCTCTCTAAAAATCACAAACCAGTTACTGCATCTCCCCTCTCCCTTGCACGTTTTTAGTCTTTGAAGAAGGAAGAAGATGATCACTATTCATCTTTTGTCCTTATTCTCATTAAACTTTCATTTAATACCATTCATGTCCTCAAGTCTTGATTTTGACACTCGCACTATCTCTCGCCATCCATTTCCATCATCTCTCTACTCATGTAACATGTATCACATGAGTACATGTTATAGGTGACTTTTGTCACATTACATGTCGTTTTACGTCACCCAATACCTGGTGCCTCGAAAGTGCAATTCGACCGCTTCGACCGACACCCACCGTGTTAGCTAGATTTCGTGAGATGATTCCAACTGTGAAATCCATTTCATCATCCGAGATCTAGAAAAATTTTGGATTTTTACCGAAATTACCGTTTTGCCCTTTTTCCAAAAATTGGAATTTTCTCGGGTCTTACACGATTGGATCATCGAATTGGTTGACATTGCAACTGCTTCAAGTGAATCAGGTGTGAAAGGGGGAATTGACAAAGTTCCAAGTGATGCAAGGCTACTAGATAATAGTTGAAGTCAAGCCCTCCCAGCCTATAGACGAGACTTTATGTTCGTTTCCCACAGACGGCGCCAATTGTTATCACCTTGATTGTCTTAACTTTTGTGCATCAGTAGCGCAATGCGAAGTCAGAAAAGTAGTACATCCAACGACGGTGTGTGTCGGTCGCCTCTCCACCATTAAGTCAAGAAAGATGGAGAATAAGAAGCAAAGGGTTCACGCAGTTGGAATTGCTTACCTTTCCCTCGTGGGGGATCTTCCTGATTTATAGAAAGTGGTTCACGAATCTCTCCTTGATTTTTGGAAAGAAAATCTCCTAATCTTAGGGATAAAATCTCTTGTTCATTATCAAGAATTAATTCTTCTTTATCAAGGATTAATATTTTTAGGAAATAAGGGATTTGGAAACTGGGAAATCTGTTGATCAATATCTTTTGCGTATTTTCCACCTTTGTATACTTATCCATAACAGACTTCCCATATACAGTAGGATGGCCGTTTGGGGACTTAAAATTCTAGACATGCCACCTTGAAGCTAGTCCATGGGAAGACATCCTGGCTTTCTTTAGGATTCTCCTACCTGGGTGGTGCCCCCTAGCTTTAATTTGGTGCGGCTTGAGCCGTCACAACATACAAGCAACCCCAAGGCTCATCAGTAGTGGTCTGGCACTCATATACCCAAATGTATGATTTCTGATAAAGTATGTTCTGTAATATTCACTGTATTCTCTGGCACCATATTTCTTTCTCGTTAGAAGATCTTGTAAAAGCGAGCTAAGGCCATAAACATCACTTTTCTCTTAATATTAATTTTAATGACACTACTTCAGGTGCCATAAAACCATAACTCTCCATAATGCGTTCATTTTCTACTTGTGTTTCGCCCTCAGTGAGTGTCATACAAAGTATAAAATCATAGAGCTTAGCAATAAAGCCTTAGTACAAGTGGAAATTACTCCCCACCTAAGTGCATATGCAATGATCCAATTTAAACACACACTCAAGTAAATATGCTGATGTGGAGTGTCTGTACTTCTCGTTTCTGCTTCTCCTGTACCTACATGAATGAAACACCTGTGCTAAGCTTATAGCTTAGTGGGAATTAATACATATGGATGACCTCTAATAAGGGTCATCACACTTCTATACACATGCATACACATCTAATATATCTTATCATTTAAACATGCTTATACATATTTCATATTTACTTATCATACCATGTTTCATTTCTTATCATTTTACACTTTGCTTCATGTTCTTGTCACAATATACTTGTCATCGCATAGCGGTTGCTTCGTCTATTTCGTATGCCGAGATTATTCCTGCCGTAGGAACTAAGGTCAAGCCACATTATACTAATGTGGAAGTCCCATTGTGTCATTTCCACAGGGAGTGGTTTTCCTAGGTGATCCTTAGGGAGTATTCTCCAAAGAATGTGCGTGTAAAGGTAAAATCTGGGGTTGTGATTGATTGGTTGAGTAATCTAGTAAATTAACTGTTTTAAAGCAAGAAGATGAAAGATAGGGTTCTTAGGTTTCCACTCACGTTTAATATTACCCACCTCTTATTCGCAATCTTATCTGTATTATTGATGAATGGTCTTCTGACGGAATATTTTACATTAAAAGCTCTTAAATGAAGGATGATTGAGCAAATGACAAACACTTGTTCAAACGATTTGCTTAGACTCTTAGCTTGCATTTGCGACCAAGCACAACATGTACCGAGGATTTCTCGTTCACACATTGTCAAGAAGATGCCAAACTAAGGTTTTAAAAGATTTTTCTACAAGTGCTTAGCATTATACAATCCCGTTGAGGCACAAAAGAGGGATTGAGGGTTACTACCTTGCCGGAGGTGAGTTTCCACCATTAGAACCCCATCATAAGAGTTTAGAACTTCATTGAAACTAAAAATCGAGTCATATTGGATAAGAAACTACTCATAAACGAAATTTGAGAAAATCACACTTCAATTGCAAGATCGGAGAATCAAAAACACAAAATATATTGTAAGAGAAAACCAAGTTGTGTGATCTAACTGAAAGATTAAATGAAATTGAAATCCGTAATTTGAACAGTGTTAAGCATTTTACCTACCCTATGAACCCTAGCAAAACTATGAGAAAAAACACTCTCTTTCTCTACGAAACCAAAACCCTAGGATCAAAATCGCCCTCTCCCCTTCCTTTAGCTTTTATACCCTTTTCCTTTGTGAACTCGAATTGGTGGTCGATGACCTGAAAGGTGCCCTCGCACCAAGTTGGAATTTCGTCAAACCCGCAAAAATTACGTGACGGGTATCTAAGACAAAGAAGTGTGGTACCCAGACCACTCTCATGTTGGTGAATTTCGTCGGGGGTTCCTGCATTCTGCATTCACTTGGCTATCGGTGACGCCTTTGCTAACAGCAGACCGGCTTGCTCCGGTACCGGGGTACCACCGCTCAATTGTTCCCCAACACCTTAGCACTTCCCAAGACTTCTCAAGCAGCCACTAACCCCTATAACAATTATGCACGGAACCCGAAAAACCTGCACAAGTCCAAAAACACGAGAACGATCAAAAGCACCTATTCTGATACAAAATGAGAGCAAAATATGAGCTTCGACAGCCTAAATCCGATATAAGTGTTGCCCTTTGTGTATTCAACACACCCCAACCTACATCTCGCTAAATTCCTAGTAAGATTCGAACTAGTAACACTCTACTAATGATGATTTCAAATAAAATGCGCTAGGTTCAATAAGCTTTGCAAGTTTCCCAAAAGTGGCAAAAAATTGAGCATAGTACTAACCTTATAGAGTATGCAACCGTCTGACTCAATTAAAACCACAGTCTCAAGCAATGAACATAATAACAAACTGTTACAAAACCAAGATATTCATATAAGGGACTATGGAATTGAGAAAAGAAGAGCTGCAATGAAATCACCAAACTGAAATGAACGATATTATAAAGGCAAACAATTGAACATCACTAAGCAACTAATATTCATAAAAGTCAAAGAGGAACAACCAACACAACTAAAATCAAAAAGGTCTTTCAGGCTTGTAACGACCATAGGCTACAAAAATGTGGCTCATTCGGTCGAAACCCGTGCCGCAGCCACGGGCCGAGGTCTCACTCCAATCGCTAACACCACCTTATTCTAACCCTCCATACTACTACTCAACATCCTCCCCATCACTGTCGAAGAGAATGAGTCCTCATCAACACAGTCGTCAAGCTCATGAGAATCCCCTTCCAAGTCAGGAGGAGGATCCTTTCCCACTGCAGGTTCTCCTTGGTAGATGTGACTCTCGAGCCTGGAGAGCCTGTGGTCCAGTTGTTTCTGCTTTCCCAATATGCACTTGAACCAACCCTTAATCTTGCGCTCCATTCTTTTCAAAGGAGATGTGCTCATTGACCCCTGAGCTGAGGACAAAGAGGCCCCAGGTATAGCCACCGGGGGATGCGAAGACTGAGGTCTCATGGGACGCAGCCGCCTTTGCTCTCGCTTGGTTCGTGACGGGCCCCAAATTTTAGGCGTGACCTCGTCTTTCTCTAACTAATCCCCTTATCCCCGCGACTTCCATCAGATTCGTAACTAGAGTCAGGAATGGGATATGCCTGTTTTCAGTTGGGGACTGCAAAAAGTCCCTCATAACACACCATACAACCAAGGTGTAATCAATTATCTTCCCAGTCATCACCTCATACAAAAACTGTATTTCTTCCTTGCTTTGGAATTTCTCTTTTCCCTTCGGTCCAATCATATTGTAAATAATTTTGTTCATTAAAGCATATTCAGGCTTGAGCTTCCCTTGAACGAACTCCTTGCGCATAAAACCTCTCATGGCAACCGGATGGGTGCACATGGCATCAGCAAACAACCTGGCATCGAACTCAGTAATGGCCCTGAGAGGGTAAGGTCTGGCCACATGGGATGCAAGTAGGTGAACATACCGCAATGAGTGAGTTTATCGAATCAAATGGTTGATCTTTTTAGCTGTTTTCCCATAACAAAGGGTTCCCAGCGTAAGTATCTACACGCTGATTTTCAAATTGGCATAAAATTCCCGACCAAGGCTCAGAGATACCTCCTTGTACTTCAAGATAGACAAATTGCAAATTTTAAGTCAATAATAGCCCCCGATAAGACGTGGGTGAACAAGAATGTGTCCACTTTCACACCCCGCTCGCAATGAAAACCCCGCTTTGCAATTAATTGGGCCCACTTTTCCCGTTCTGAATCAGAAGACTCGGGAAACATGGCTTCAATCTCCTCATCTTCGCTCTCAGATGAACAGTCTCTTCGCTTTCCCTTTCCTTTCTTTATGGTCTGCGAGGTGTCGGCTTTCCATTTCTTCACAGCCCGCTCCATAGAAGAGCTAGGAGCCTTGCCCTTTCCAATGTTTTTCCATCTTGCCATAGATATGGCAAGAATAGAAAATATAGCAAATACGGCCCAAATACAGAGAACGATATCCCAACAGCCCATCTCCATAAGTATCGGGCTGGCCCCGTTCAGTTCAGACAGAAACTTCCTCCCTATACCATCAGCCGATGCCCTAATCCACCAAGAACAGAATACTACCAACCCGAGCCACCCAATCAAATCCATGGAGACATAATAAAATACCACAGACAAGATGCTCTCAAAGAAATGCGGGGTGCTTACCACGCCTTTATGATCTAACCTGAGAAGCAATCGTCAGCAGAAAACGCCGGCAGAACGCATGATTCGATTTGTCGTGAGAGGACAAAAGGCTGGGGTGGTTTGTCTTATATAAGAATGGGGAGTTAGGAATGAAAAGAGCTGTACAAGGGGGTTGAAACCCTAGTTTGCCCCCAAACTCACTCGACGCATGGGGTACTCAGCAGGCGCGGTACCGGCACTAAATGGCTACCCGGCCTTTACGCGGGTAATACAAAGAGCCCAGAAGAGCGGTACCCTGCACCACCGGTCTCCTTTTTTTTTTTTTTTTTTTTTTGTAAATTTGGAACAGTAGTGCCAATATATAGACATACCCTTTTCGAATGCCCTTCATCTCGTGATCATGGTTCCTAAGGTACGAACCGAATTGGCAACTCAAGGCTCAAGATGGGTGCAAGGGGTAAGTACCAATGATTTCACAAAATGTAACACAAAAATAATGGCCTCAAACTACCCTCTCCGCTATGCATAGTGTTCCTCAGAATATGATGCATACGCTAACAAAGAGTGCTAAACAGCAATGTGCTGGCGATAGCAGGCAAAACAAGAGTTTGAAGCAGAAAGCCTATGGCTTGTATAGGGAATTAAACATACTCCGGTGATAAGGTCCACATTATGAACATAAAAATTTTGTGCATGCCAGTGGTCAGGTAAATGCATTGAGACTACGCGGAGTGCGTACATGAAGTCATGCGATACATGCACCACTGTGTCAAATACTATACCCAAAAGAGCCTGAATCGAAAAATTTTTCCATACATCGAACATGTAACATGCGCATAGTTAATTGGTTCCAACCAGTGTATGCCCACCCCCACTACAGAAAGAAGCATTGTCCCCAATGCACACAGGACACCTCCAAAAGCAGAAACAAGGAAACAAAAGCAAAGTTATTTATTTTTAAAATTTATGTTGGTGGCAAGAAAAGCAAACTAAAGAAAATAAAACAGGAAGAATTGCAAGAAAGAAAAAGAAAACTATATACAACAAGGTAGGATAGATTCTGGTAGAGCGGATCTACCAGTTCCTCACTACTCTCCTACCCGTTAAAGTTCTCGAGAAAGGGCTTTAAGCATTGGCCATTGACCTTAAAGGATTTCCCATTTTCCGGATTTTCAATCTCCACTACACCATATGGGTAAACTACCTTGACAACGAACGGGCCAGTCCACCTAGAACGAAGTTTTCCTGGAAGCATGTGCAAACGAGAGCTGTATAGCAATACCTTTTGGTGGGGTTCAAAGGCTTTCTCCGAACAATGGCGATATCATGGAAACGCCTGAGCCTCTCTTGTAAATCCGAGCTCTCATGATTCACGCCCCATTCATCAAGGTCGCTCATCCGTTGTGCCAGCCGCTAATTCGCTTGAGTCAAATCAAAATTAAGCGTTTTAATGGCCCAATATGCCCTGTGCTCCATTTCTACCGGCAGATGACAAGCCTTGCCATAAACAAGCCTATAGGGAGACATACCAAGAATTGTCTTAAAGCATTACTAAGAAGCCCAAAAGAGCACTCCAGAAGGCGAAGAGACCAATCCTTGCGATTTGGGGCTACCAGTTTTTCCAAAATATGTTTGGTCTCCCTATTGGCTAATTCGGCTTAACCATTGGTTTGTGGGTGGTATGCTATGGAAACTTTGTGTGTGACTCCATACTTTTTCAATAAATTCTCAAAAGATCGATTACAAAAATGGAGCCCACCATCACTAATGATTGCACGAGGCACTCCAGTAGAAAAATGTGTTCTTTACAAATTTCAAACAACTCAGGTCATTAGTTCTTGCCGAATGGCCTCCACCCACTTCGACATACAACGGCCAACAAATGTGGGCAGCACCAAGAGGGGGAAAAGGCCCCATGAAGTCTATACCCCAACAATCGAAATTTTCAATGATTAAAATAGGGGTAAGAGGCATCATGTTCCTTCTTGTGACCCCTCCTAATTGTTGGCACCGAGCACAAGTTTTGCAAAATTCAAAATAGTCTTTAAAAAGCGTGGACCAGTAAAAACTAGCTTGCAGGATTTTGTCCGCAGTTTTCCTTACAGAGAAATGCCCTCCACAGGCTTCCGAATGGCAAAAGGTGAGCACCCTAATTTGATCGTCATTGGGTACACACCTCTCATAATTGGTTCCATTAAGGCTTAAATGCATATGGGTCATCAAAATAATATTTCTTAATGTTCGCCTGTACCCTCTCTTTTGTCGGTAGGTCCATTGGGGTGGAATTTGACCTATCACCAGATAATTGACTATGTCCGCATACCATGGGCAGTGAACAAGAGCAAAAGTCGCTTCATCGTGAAAACTATCGCCTATGGGTAAGCCGTGGGAAGTGGATTCCGGAACTAACCGAGATAAGTGGTCAGCTACCACATTCTCAACTCCCATTTTATCCTTAATAGTCAGGTTAAATTCTTGGCATAGTAGAATCCACCGAGTCAAACGAGGCTTAGTATCCTGCTTCGATAGCAAATACTTTAGCGCTTCATGATCCGTGAAAATGGTTACATGAGACCCTACAATGTATGACCGGAACTTTTCTAGGGCAAAAACGATGGCTAAAAACTCTTTTTCCGTAGTTGTGTAGTTGGCTTGAGCGGAATCTAGAGTCTTGCTGGCATAGTAGATCACAAAAGCCTTTTTATCTTCCCTTTGTCCTAAAACAGCCCCTATAGCATAATCACTAGCATCACACATGATCTCAAAAGGGAGGTTCCAATTAGGAGATCGCATGATAGGAGGAGACACTAACATAATTTTGAGTTTATCAAATGCGGCCTCGCAAGCCTGTGACCATGCAAAAGGGATGTCCTTGGCAAGAAAATTGCATAAGGGACGAGCTATGGCACTGAAATCTTTAATGAATCTCCTATAGAATCCAGCATGTCCTAAGAATGACCTTATATCTCTAACACACTTAGGGGTAGGTAAGTTGGAGATCAACTCAACTTTAGCCTTATCCACCTCGATTCCTTTTTTCTGACACTATGTGGCCTCTAAGACAATCCCATGTGTCACCATGAAGGATACTTCTTTCCCAATTCTTAACACAAGGTTCTTCTCGACATCCAAAGCCTTACGTAAGTTCCGTACATCCCCTTCATATGAGTCTCCAAAACTGAGGAGAAGTCATCCATGAAAATTTCCAAAATGAAATTCTATTATATCAATCCCCATCATGCACCGCTAGAATGTTCCTGGTGCATTACATAATCCAAAGGGCATTTTCCTAAAGGCAAATGTGCCAAAAGGATAGGTGAATGTGGTTTTCTCTTGATCTTCTAAAGCTATCTCAATTTGATTGTACCCTGAGTACCCATCAAGAAAACAATAGAATTCATGCCCTGCAACTCTCTCTAACATCTGATTGACAAAAGGTAAAGGGAAATTATCTTTCCTAGTACCCGCATTAAGTTTCCTATAACCTATGCACACTCTCCAACCTGATGTGACACGAGTGGGAATTAGCTCATTATTTTCATTTTGCTACCACAAAGTGACTCCGCATTTCTAGGACTACCCGAGTCTGGCCGACCCACTTGCTATCCGCATTAGGGTAATACCTACGTCCAAGAATTCTTAGAACCTCTTCGTAACTAATTTCTTCATTATTGCCCACTGCCGTCGTGGTTATCTAAAGGGTTTAACATTCTTCTTCCTAGTGAACTCGTGGGTGCGCATCAAGGGCCAATTCCTTTAATATCTCGCAATTGTCCATCCTATGGCGTGTTTTATGGGTTCTCAATATCTAAAAGCTTTGCTTCTTCTTGATTCGACTCTAAAGAGGAAATATATATCGTCGGAAAGTTTCTTCACCCCTAAGAATGCATATTTGAGATGTGATGGGTAAAGGTTTCAACTCAAGTTTAGTGGTCTCTCTTCCGGTTGCACACTGGTCCCCCGACATGGTAATGGTTCAAATTTAGGTGCCCACCCATTCGCTTCCAATACCTCACTATGTTCAATTATGGATTGTAGAAACTCTTATTCAGATGTGGTCACCTCCTCAACACAACTCGGGTTTACTAGGACAAGATATGAGGATCATCGTATGAAACGTTATCCACATATTTCTCGCACCATGAAGTCTATCATGCTACTCCCACAAACGGTCCTCCCTCATCCCCCATTTCCTTGATAACATTAAAGATGTTCAAATTAACGGTCATGTTACCAAACGATAATGTCATTAGTCCTCCCCTACAGTGTATAATGGCATTAGCAGTGGCCAAGAATGGCCTACCAAGAATCACTGGGAATTGAGTCCCTTAGGTCACCACAGGTTGAGTGTCAAGCACAACAAAATCCACAGGAAAGTAGAACTTGTCCACTTGCACCAATAAATCCTTCACTATTCCTCTAGGAATCGACACACTACGGTCAGCTAATTGGAGGGTGATATTGGTGGTTATAATTCTCCTAACCCTAGCTCAACATATACCGAGTAAGGCAATAAGTTGACACTTGCCCCTAAATCCACTAAAGCATGTCCTAACTTTGAATTCCCTACCACTATGGAAATAGTAGGGCTTCCTGGGTCTTTATATTTTGGGGGAAAATTGTTTCGGATCAATGAGGTGGATTGCTCAGTCATAAATGCCTCCTTGTTTACACCTAGTTTTCTTTTTACAGTGCACAAATCTTTCAGAAACTTGGCATATGACGGAATCTGCTTAATGGCATCTAGTAAAGGAATGTTCAACTTCACCTGTTGAACAACTCATAAATTTCAGAATGATTGTTCACTTTCTTTGGGGCACGCAACCTATGAGGGTATGGAGCAGGAGGGACATGGGAAGCCTTGTCTTTTTCTGGCTCTCCATCAAGAACATCTGCCTTAGGAACATGAGGCTTGTCAGACACCTCATCATCCCTGACTGTTTCATTTTGCAACTCTTGCATCAATTCGGGTCGAATGGTTTGAGCACTACCTTACCACTTCGAAGAGGCACATGCCCTTTGCAATGTCTGAAGGTGCCCCCACTTAGACCCAAAACTCCAACACTATTTTGACCTTGAGGGTTTCTGATTGTCCGAGAAGGGAGTTTCCTTTTCTTGTTGAAAATTTCCCATAAAAAGTTAGCTTTAGTGATTCGGGATCTCACATCATCTGCTGCGCTTTGAAATCTCGTTGTTGGTGGATTGTTAGGTCTGACAAATTGTGTCACAATGATCCTCCAAACTTCTCTTATGTGGAGGTCGATATACGTGGGTTTGATTCCCTTGATTTGACTCGATGGAAACCTTGGTTAGGGTTCACAGGAAATCCTTGAGGACCTTGATTCTCAAAACTAGGCTTGGTTTGAAAACCTCGGTTTTGATAATTGGGACCTTGGTTGTTTGGGCAAGTCAGGCGTGGGCCTCCCTCATTTCCTCTAACTAAAATTCGGGTGCTTACCCCACCTTCCTGATTATGTTCAAGTATGGAGAATTGAAAGACTTCCTTTGGTAGTTAAGAGCATTAGCTTGCTCTATTTGAATTGCTCCCTTAACTTGAGGAAGGTTAGGGCAGTTAATAGTTGAGTGAGTGGGGTCATCGCAAATGAGGCATGGCTCCTCTACTCTAGATCCCATAGGTACTGAGGGTACTTGAGGCACACTAGTTACCTCATTCACCTTTTTCAATTCTATAGCCTCCAACTTCCTCATAAATGTCTAGCTTATTTTTGCTTGCAAGTCATCATCATTCTCTCTCTTAAATGATGGATTCTCCCCCGTAGGTGTACTATGCACTTTAGCAGTATCTAAGGAGGTATTAGTCTCCCATGTTCGAGCATTTTCTACTATGTGTCAGAGAATTGAATTGCCTCCCTCGCACTTTTCTCATAAAACTCTCCCACACACATCATTTGGATGTATTGCTTATTATCTGGGCTGATAGCCCTGATGAAAATACGCACGATTTGTCCAACATCTAAACCATGATGAGGGATAGCATGTGAAGGAGATCCTGTATCTTCCCATACCACGCCGAAAAGGTTCACCCCGCTTTTCGTAAAAATTCCCACATCGATATTCGCATGAGAGCATTTGGCACGTATGGGAGGGAAAAAACTTGTTAAGGAATCTACTGTGATGTCCTCCTGTGTAAAGATTGAATTGCAAGCGACTAAACCAGATGGCCTTTTCCTTTAGAGAGAATGGGAATAGCTCATGCAAACATGTGGAGAGGTGATCCAAGAGGGAGAGGAACGCACCGCAAACATCCTCAAAGTCTCTCATGAATTTATAGGGGCTCTAATCGACCCTTGATAGACATGTGCAGAAGTCGGATCATCTCCGACTTCATGAGGAATTGGTTAGCCTCTTTAGGCAGGTTCCATACATGAGTTTGTTGTGGTTCTTTGAGGTTGCAAAATCTCTCGGAGAGTTCTTTCCACATTAGGTAAAGGGGTAGGGGGAGCCCGATATTGATTTCGCTGAAGTTAACATTTCCCCCTCCTGCTACTTGGGTTGCTGGGAGTGCAACACCATCTCCATGTTCTGGGGGTTCATGGAGTCCTTGTGGGTTAACAGGTAACCCTTGGGCATTATTAAAAAGAGGTTGCTGACTCCCGGGATGGTCCATTTGGGGTGTAGGGTTCTCTCGAAACAATTGACTTACTATGGATTCTTCAGAATTTCTTGGAGGTACAATTCTTACAAGTCGGCGTTGCTCGTTACGAGCCCAAACCTGTGACGCCCCAATCCCGGGGTGTCCTGTTGACTACCCGTCAATCCGTGGAAAATCTACACGTCTCATATCGTGAGACACATAACTGAGTAAAAATGGCCACTTGGGTCCATATACCAATGCTCATCAAAATAAAGATCCCAACTATATTCCAATAATCCAAGTGTTATAACATTTCTCTTAATACAAACACATATTAAAATCTTAATTCTAATACATGTTACACCAAATATCCATCAAAGCCACAACCCAGCTTTCTTCAAAATCGGCCTCTAAGATGAGTCGTCGAACGCTCCCTATACTTGAAATAATAGTCCCTCAGACAAGGCGAAATATCGCCTGCAGTGGAATTACCTAAATGGGTTACTCCCCACCTAAGTGCATATACGTTAATTATCCAATTTAAACACACACTCAAGTAAATACTGTATGATCCTACTCTTGAATGTCTACATGCCCATTCCCACGTTCTCGAGCCTCATCGACTCTCACACTCGCTGCTCCACGTGATGAGAAACATCATTTTCAAACAAAACTTGTTGGTCTTGAAAATACACTACCAGTTCTCTGAAAATATGGACTACATCCTCCGAGGCGAATGTGTTGGAGAACTTCCCGAAACAGTCATGGCCCTCATCCAAATGATCCGTGGACCGCCTCCCCAACCCCATTCTCCGGAAAATCATCCTGTGAAATTCCTTTCGCAACCATGTTCGTTTTTCAGAAAATTCATGTCATGCACACACACACCTAAGTTCTAGGTTACCCAGTGCATATGAAATGCATTATGCCATTTCAATCATTTTTATACCAATATATATCAAATATGCATATATTCTCAAATTTACATTCACACCACATGTAATCTAATCCTGATCAAATAACACCCAAATTAAATTACTCTGAAAGCAAATCACCATTTCATCTCTAATGGCCTATACTCACTATTATATTCCATATAATTGAGCAAATCACAATTTCATCTCTAATGGCCTATACACACAATTATATTCCATATAATTGAGCAAATCACAATTTCATCTCCAATGGCCTATACACAATTATATTCCATATAATTAAGCAAATCATGTTAACACATCAAGCTTATGCATTAACCTATCTATTTCCACTCAACTCAAGCCATTCATTTTAAACAATTGCATACACACAACATATGGACGTTTTGTCCACACCATTTAAACCCGGACTGCTTTTAATAACCCAAAACAAAGCAGTACTGCCTATGGGCAGCCCACTCATCCAACATCGGTTCTTCTTTACGAAACCAAATTCCATGGCCATTCTCGGCCTCATACACACCAAACACAATTTAATGCATAAATCATCACCCAAGATGCCCAAAAAGTCCGTGGACTGTACAAAAGGCTCCAAAAATTTCCACATTTCGGTCCCAAGTTTTGGGACCAATCAAACGGCCGTTCAAGGCCTCAATTCAACTCAATCATCAACAAAACACTTAAACAAAGTGTAACTCAAGTAGGATAAAACCCTCACCTTCCCACCTGGAGTTTGTCAAAACTCCTCAAAACCCGGTACTCACGCTGCTGCCTCGTCACAGAGAACAATTCTCCTCTCTACCGAAGAACCATGTCCGATCGTCTTCGATCTTAGAGAGAAGGTGCTCTCTCTCTCTCTAAAATAACAAAACCTAAGCTCAATGCCAGAAAATGTCCAGCCACTACCGTTTTTGCCTCTTTTTGCCTCTAATTGAAGAAGACAATACTATTCATTTTTTGTCCCATTACTCACAATAATTCCCATTAATGCCTCCCATGTCCTCAATTATCGGGATTTCGACACACACTGGAGCCCAGCCATCCATTTCCCATCCTCTCTACTCAGCGCAACATGTCACAAGAGTACATGTCAGAAAGCCACTTTGTCACATCAAGACAAAATGCTTTACTACACCCGATACTCTGCGCCGGAAAATACGGTGTTCCAATCGTCTCTCAATTCGACTAAATTGACGTGTTATCTAGATTCTCTCGCGAGACGATTCCAACGATGAAACTGCTTCATCATCCGAGATCTAGAAAAATTCCCGCATTTTTACCGAAATTACGATTTTGTTCCTTCGTAAAATTCCAATTTTCTCTCGGGGTCTCAGCTTATTCTCCTCCTTAAAAAGAATTCTTCTTGGAAATTCCACGCACATACGCATCCATCCACGTACGCGTAACCTCACCCAACCTAAGACTCCGTGCTCAGTATGACAACCCGCCATATCCCACTATCGACAACCCGATGGCTGCCAACTCATCCATGTCAAGAATGACATCAAGCAATATGTCTACCACCCTAAGGTCTACCATGAGCAGAATCACTGAGATCCCTGACTCACGATCTCGACACATCTGACCAACTCTCACCCTACATCCTAGGGAAGAAATCTATCATATTATGGCTTTTCTAAAGGCCTCAACCTCTATGCCCAAACTTATCACACAAGATGCATTAATGAATGAACATGATGCATCCACCCAAACGCTTACCTAGTCAACAAGTGCAAGGGTAGAAACGCACTTGCATATCCAGCCTAATCCGCATGCTCGCCTCTCGTGACGATGAGACCCCTCCCCCGCTCCCTAGACAATCCGCCTCATATGCCTAGGGCCGGGCGGCACAACACGTCGAATCGCCCGGGCCGACCCGAACTCCTAGCTTGCAACTCCCGGCTCCTAGACCCTCGACCGCGCCTGCTCGGGTCTATGTGACCCGCTGGCCTAAGAAGTACTAGGTGACCGGCCCCTCGACCCATACTAGGTATCGAGAAACAAATCAGACCGCTTCCCGTCCTCACCGACTTGGATCCAGACTTACTCCCAAAACCTCTGATCCCCTCGTCTGGGCAATCCCTCCTCATATGTCCTGCCATCGGGTAATGGTAGCACACCATCTCGCCCATCCCGACCGGGTAACCCTAACTCGTTCCCATCGATGATCGGACCGGAGGTGTCCCATAACCTTGGGATTCCTGCCTCTGTGGACAATCCCATGGAAAGTGTCCAAGCTGTCGGTAGAAACAACACACCATCCGCCCCTCGCCCGACTAAAAGTCCCATCCTCGGGCTCCGTCCCGATGACCTCACCCCGTCCCGATATCCTGCGAAACGTAAGTCTTCGTTTCTTCCCTGGCCAGCAAGATGATCTTCCTTCCTCTTAGTACCAATACCCATATCTTGGATGCCTCGCATAACATCTACCTCTCCGTGGTCATAGTTTTCGTCTTTGACCCTAGAGTCCACTCCTCCCAACCATCGGGAGGATCTATCTGCTTCTAAACTATTGAGGTCGTTGACCCGCTCTCGGCTCACCATTGCACATACCGTGCACACGGTGATCGCAATCCCTACGGCCTCAACAAAGGCCTGCTGGTCAAAAGTCGATGGTGCCTAACCAATACCTCGTGGACGCCCTCTACGTCCTCGCCCTCGACTAGCCATCTACACAAGTCAAATGGCAGTTAAATTCAATGCAGTATCTCTAAAGCTCAAACACAGCCCCGAGACACTATTCATACACAAAACATTTCATATTCTAAGTCCATGCATTCATAAGCAATGTAAGCCTTAATTCAATATATCAGATCATAATCATAATCAAAAATTATATTTTTGAAAATTTCATTTTTAAAAAATTTTATCTCATTTGATTTGATTTTATTTTATTTTATTTTATTTTTCAAAAATTTTATTTCTTTTTTTTTTTTCGAAAAATCTTGCGGGAATGTTAGTTCATAACAGTGGTCCAAATAGTGATCAAACAAACAAGATCGAGCTCGTAACCGGGTTGGGTGCACGGTGCACATTCCTAACTGAAGCCGCGCGCCTGTGCCTGCGTGCCCGTCAAATTGGCCAGGTGCTCGCCAGCTTCATGGTGTGCTCTGCCAAATTTTCGATAAAGCACATACACAATAACTTATCCTATCAGGTGCCCTCGCCTTCTATGTGCCACACAATACACTGAGCTTCATCAGCTCAAGCCAACCTCTATGTGCCAACACAGCAACTGAGCCTTACTGTGTGCTCAAGCCACTTTCTTCACAGTTATGACATTGCTGGGTGGCTGCAATACAAAACCCAAATTATTTGAAAAGCCTTTTCTTGCCACGACATAAATTTGTATCGTGATACAAACTCACGTGCTTCACCAAATTGCAATAACTCAACCCATCAGACACCCAAGATGCCGTGTCACAATACAATTTCCCTATCAGATAGATACGCCAAGAGCCCAACCCATCCCGTCACTTTCTTTTTTCTTTTTTTTTTTTTTTCATTTTTCATACTTTTTTCATTTCTTTCCAATCCACTCGGTAAAACTACCCAAAAATACTTATACATACTTTTTTTCTCTTATTTTCTAGAACACCCAAATAAATTCATAAAAATTGTTTTCTTTATTTTTCTTCGCTTTTACCCATCATAAACCAAAAATTTCTCTCCTCATTTTTTTTCATTTTCAACACCAAGGTTTTAATTTCACCCTGGTGTTCACATTTTTCCTATGCTATTCACCAAGCATATAAGCACAATTCATAACAATCAATATGATCACATCATTTATTCAAATTTTATCAAACAATCACCTAAAACACATGCATGCAAGTTCTAACATTTCATCCCCAGGATTGTCTAGGTACCCACATTACCTAATCCTACATTGAGCCACCCCATTACGTGATGTTCTTTACACTTCAAAAGATTATACCAAGCCTCCAAATCCCTCAAGCCTCCTAGGTATTCATATACCCATGGTTCTACACCCACCGAGCTCCCAAGGTAATCATTTACCCTAGCTTCGATACCATGTCAGTACGCCCCAACTGGTGTCCGCTGATCACCCACAACCCGCGGAAAATCTACACGTCTCGTATGGCGAGACACATACCTGAGTAAAAATGGCCACTTGGGGCCCATATACCAATGCTCACTGTAAAATAAATATCCCAACTATATTCAACAACTCATGTTAACATTTAACAAACATGATAGCTATCCTGTTATGATATTGACGACGTAATAATCCCTTTGAGACATGTTTGTTTTTGAAAGACCTTCATTATGCAAAGGTGGATGACAAAAAAGTCAACTCTGTTCATATTATAGATGGCTAAAGAGTTGATTCTCAAAAATTAGGCAGAGTATGGTGTGGAAAGAGGTTAGCTGTCGTGAATTTGGTTGGGAATCTTATTTTTAAATTTTGAGGTACACCATTCCATTTAATCAAAGAAATGTGTTCTGTGAGAATCATAAAATGATTTCTTATAAAACACAGAGCACCCCTCGCCACATTGACAAAGTTCTTGAGATGAAGAGAAAATTGTAGAGTCCCTTAATATTCAATAGATAGTTAACAAATAGCACAACTAGCAAGTTGGTAGACCCACTAACAAAAGGTTTACCTATTTGTATGTTTCAAGAACACATCACCCGCATGGGATTGTTAGGAGTCTAGACTCTTTGTTTTAGTGAGAGTTTTGCCTTTTCATGTATTTTGTAAGAAAAGCTCATGCTTTTTTGTTATTACATGCACATTTTGAGGTTTATTATTATCTTGTGATTTTGTGTCATTTTGACCAGATGAATGACATAATTATGGTGTTTTTTTCTATTAAATCAATACTCTTGTCATTGTAGTTTCTGATTAGTGTGAGCTTTAATTATGTATGATTACATCATCTCTAAATGTAATTGTATATAATTGCTATGACTATGTGTAAGTTTTTTGTTGAAGCATTATAGTTACTTATTGATTGTGAATTATCTAATTATAAAGGATTTATGCATCATTTCTAAGTGTGTTAATTATATATGATTAGTTATGGTTATGTAAATATACTGTGTTATTTGAGTTATGATTATGTCATCCAAGTGAGAATGTTGGATTAATTTATTAATTATGGACTTCACAGTCATATTACACCCTTAATTGTACACAGCATATTAAATATGGAGTTATTAAGAGATTGATTTCATTATTGTAGTTAGCCATGTGTCCATGGTTCCCATTCCTTTTCTTTCCCTTTGTTTTTAAGTCCATTTGACCAAAGTCAAATTATTCCCTTGTGCTATATATATCCTAAGATTTGAAGGGAGTTGCGAACACGTGAAGGAGGGAGAATGAAATATCCATCTTGAACCTTAGTCATCTT
Source organism: Tetrastigma voinierianum (assembly GCA_016808115.1). Lineage (NCBI taxonomy): Eukaryota > Viridiplantae > Streptophyta > Magnoliopsida > Vitales > Vitaceae > Tetrastigma > Tetrastigma voinierianum. The sequence continues at coordinate 319 of JAEQBH010009598.1, read as the reverse complement.
TCTCTTTTAATCTTACCCCTTAACAAATCTCTTTGGAGATAAATGACAATCAATAATTCCGGATTTATGTCAGACATGTTTTTCTATACACTATGATTGGTATGTTTAATTGTTTTGTAATGAAATTTCAATTTAATATATTTATTGGATACTTGATTACTCAATTATTTTTTGATCAATAATGCCTTCTGCTTCTTCGAATAAATCAGCATGTACACAAGGATTTGGCTGTTACGAATCACAATAGAATCCTTCAAAGTGTAATATGATATAATAAACTAAAGAATCATTAATAAATTTATTTGTTGTGATTGTTATT